>JAAKBH010000888.1:0-84874 GCA_019776075.1 Amaranthus palmeri
TTGTGAAGAAAAAAGTTTATATTATTTACAAAAATGGCCATCTGAATATGTACCCTTTTTAAACATATATGTATCCTTTTTAGCAAATGTCTAATTATTTACAAACTGCCATCCAGAGATGTACTCTATTTGACCGGTTTATGTACCCCTGTTGGCAGTTGTCACCATTTTAATTGGTTTTCACATGATCCAAATCCTATATATATATATATATATATATATATATATATATATATATATATATATATATATAATATATATTAGATATATATATATATATATATATATATATATATATATATATATATATATATATATATATATATATATATATATATATATATATATATATATATATATATAAATAAAACACACAACACCGAGACTTGGGACCCCAAAATCTGCGGCATAAAAAAAACCCCGTAAGGTAAAAAGTCATTGGAATAGGGTTCCAAGAAACAGGCCACTTAATACTCGAACGTGTCCGAAGAAAAAAACGAAACTTCCCTTCACCATTGTAATGAGAGTAAACACCAAAAGAAGGCACCACCATTACCAAAGGATCAAATTCTAATATCACCAACACCAAATTGACCGCAACACAACAAAGGAGATAAAACACCAGCATAATCACCAAAAGATATCAAGGGATCAATAAAAACACCAACACCAATGTTGCACGAGGCAAGAGTTCTCGATTTGCCTGCAGAAAACACCAAAACGAAAACACCAACAAAGCAAGAAGTCCCAAAAGTGAGCATCACTCAACCAAACACCATGCAAGTTTTAAAGGCAAAAGATCACTTCCCACCAAGAACAACCGTTGTACCCGCTCCATAGGCAAACCACAACAGTCACCGACAAACAATATCAAAACCATCATAACACCAATATCAAGACCCAACCTAACCACCAATATCCATCAAAAGAGACAAACACCAAACATAACCACCAATAGTCATTAAAAGAAAAAAGAGACGAATACCAACACCAACACCAACATAGCAAAAGGGGACAAACACCAATATCAAGAGCCAAAACCATCAGTTGTCATCCACAATTCGAAAGCCCAAATTTAATAAACAAATCCTAAAAACTGGAAAACCAAATACCCAATAATAATAAACGCCACCATCTAAGCCAAAAGCAGCAACTCTCCGCCACTACCACACCGCACAGCACAAAACCCAAAGCCCAACATCCATCCAGACACCAAGAACTCAGACACACGAATCAGCCCCACGGATCACCACCCAAGACGCAAGGTCGCTTCAAGAAAAACAGAAACACAAACTCCATAAGTTCATCACCAACAACAATGAATCACTACCATGATCTCCATAACACCTACAAAGACTATAAAAAACACCAAGAAAAAAAACCAAAAGTAGCCCGCCGTCAAGAGAGAAAACCTGGAACACCCATAAACCGGACACACCAGCAACCACGAAGACCCAAAAAAAAAATAACATACCCGCAGAAAACCCAACAAGAATAACATTGGACCAGCAATATCTCACCGGACTTGAACCATGACACCCGAAGAGGAAACCCCAAAGCCAAAGAACCGAACAGGCAAAAACCCAGGAAGAAAAGCGAAGAGATAAAGTCAAGGAAGATGAACCGTCACCTCCAAAGGCAATGAAACCGAGGCCGGAAGATAAAACGTCTCGACACAGCAACCCCATCAAAACAGAAGGACCCCAGAAAAAGCTTTCGACACAAAAAACTCCAGAAAAACCCAGTTGAGCAGCACACCCAGTCACACCGTTGAACCTCCTTGACTCCTGAGAAGCTAAAAGGACGCCTGATACCACTCTAAATATAGATTTGGGCTGGACTTTTGAAAGTTGTGTTTACAAAAGACGGTCTCTCAAGAGAACACCTATTTTACTAAAGTTTTCCAAAGCTTATTTTAGGAATCTTTTATAAAAAAAACTTATTTTATTCGATCTTTCTCATACTTTTAATAGCAATTTGGATTTCGAGCACCAGCTTGTTCCCGACTTTCTGGATAATTGGATTAGTCAAGTTTAAGGCTCCATAGATTGTAGGCTGAGTCGATTAATTTGAGTTGAGACCATTTCCAAAGCATTGAGAGAACAAACTCATGTATACAACATTCCGAAACAAAAGAAACGCATCTTTTCTCTGACAAAAGCCAAATCAGGGTTGGAAATCTAAAATATAACTGCCACATGAACACAATTGACAACATAAATAAAACATGAACACCTCTAAAATCCGGTTGATTCAACTAACGCCGAATAAGATGAATTTTCATCCTGTTTTTGCTCAATCACCCTCTTCGGCACACCAGACCTGGCTTTGATATACATTTCAGGATCTAAACCAGCTACTTCATATAATAGTAATCTTCGTCGTGATGCTTGTTCTATATCACCTTCCCAGCAAGTTTCGGAAACGATTTCAACAGCTTTCTCCAGCTGGTTTTTAGTTACCAAATTTCCATTTTGTAGTAGGACGAGGTATACTTGTTCAGCTGCTGTTTTCCTAATCTGGTAGAAACAGGAAGTGCAGTTGCATCCATCAGTTTGAGTTTATTATGATTCTTTGGTTTTAGATTATAATGAACTACTATAATCAAATCGTTCATTGTATTATTTGCATGTCTTTTTTGTGAAGTTGTTATTGATGTTTTATATTCAAAGGTCAATCAAAAACTACTCTCTAATTACAAGGGTAATGTTGTTCAATGTTGTGTACATCTGACACAACCTAACCCTGCCTAGGCAGGATGCACTTGACATTGGGGGTGATGACACGTCGTTGCACCCTTCATGATACCCTTGAATTTCAACAGAAAATAAAAAACCCTATAAGTGTAGTGCAGTACTTCATATAAATTTAATAGGGAGTAGATAATGATGGTATTTTAGCTGAACCTATGAAATCGACACCCAAAATCAGATGTGACTATTAATAAAGAGCAAAATTGCAGAATTCAAAACTTCTGAAGCTGGCAAACCTTAGGATAACGATGCCCAAGGAAAGAGAGCAGATGGGCAAAGGCTTGAACGTTGATTGGTTCAGAAATTGAAGCAATATAACCAAGTACGGAAATTCCTGAAGACAACTTTGAAAAGTCTCTGCAAACCCTCAACTCCACTTTAATTGAATCCAACACTCCTTCACAGAAGGCTGCTGTATGTGCCTGCAAGCAATGAACAATGACACTTCTATCAGCAAGGATGCACCATCATACCATTTAAAAGACTGAACTTATTAAACCACTACACAATAGACGGGAGCCAGATTTTTCAGGGAGAACCAAACATGAACACAGCTTCACTTTATAAGCAAGGCTTTCTAACAGATAAAAGCGTATACAGCAGAAAGCAAGCAAAATATGGAAGGAAATTTATATTAAGCAACATATTAGTATATATAATAATGAAGGTGATATTCTTCAGTGTTTTCATGATGTACTCCACCCATCCAACCTCAAGATTTAAAAGTGGGTACAGGTCCCAATGAGGGAGATTTGGTAGACAGGACAAGGTGAGAAAAGTAACATGTTATCTTAGAATTGGGAAATCCTTCTCCGGTAAATGAACTGCTGATTGACTGGCAAAACACTTGGCAAAATAAGATGAAAGTATGTAGTTTAACATCAATGTTCCCTACTAATTAAAGATTTTATTGCTCCACAGCTTTCAAGTACAATAAGAAAATCCGCTGTTCCTGTTATGGAATTGCATACCAATAATTCAGACAGAAGATGCGAGGATCCTGCAAGAATCCAAATATTAAAAAATACAAGTGACAGCAGAAAAATACCTCCATGCTTAGAAAAAACTTCTTACTGAATAGAATCTCCAAAGTCTGGAACAAAGTAAGAAAACTCAGTAATGCAAAACTATTAATGTATCATGAGTCATAGAAAATAAATAGATTCCCATGAGAAAAATTACCACTAGAGAACAAGAGAACAAAGAGATCAACAATGCATGTCAGCACATTCTGATAGCATAGAATAAATATCCCCCAAAAAATGAATATAAGAAAAAATATTTAATCAAGTCAGACAAATCCCATTGCACCAAAAGATATTCAACCCAGCGGCATCAAGAAGCTCAAAATACAAGCAGCTTTTTTTGAATCAGTCCTGATAAAATGACTGGGGTCTGTAATCAAGCTTGCCTTGCAGGTCTGAAGGTAAAATAAAATTATACGAGTATTCCTCACTTGCCTCACATCAGCTTGCATAATATCAGCTCCCCCCACCCCTTACTAGAAAATGAAAGAGAAATTAGCATCACAATATTTAATAACATAATATGTTCCAGACTATGTTACTCATACTCGGGGACTCATATTCGATACGGGTACATATATAAGTGCTAGACATGGATATTTTACGAAAACATTTCACATATTATGGTCCCAAAATGAAGTGCCAAGTGTGCCCCATGTCTAAGTCGCGAGGATTTTCACACAGGTACATCAAGGTAAAATGAAGATTCCAAGTAACACATGGATCAACATCTATAATCAAATTATGATTAAAGCTTGATTTGGTTGATTAAATACAGATGTGCATTAAGGTAGGTTAAATTTGCCTATATCATAGTTCATACTTCATAGCAGAATGCAAAATCATCCAAAACCACCCAATTGCAAATCCAGTATGGGTGCACTGCTAGCACAAGAGTAAAACAAAATTGATTGGAGCAGCTAACAAACTTCATTAATCAGCAATTAGGAGCTCACCAAAAAAAGCAAGTATAATCAAGAGAACTTTTCAAGTGGTCCAACAAATCTAAAAGCTAGTATAGATTATGTTCAGACAAATTTCGTAATAAATTATCACTAGCATCTAAATACCAGATATAAGCCATTAAAGACTCCTCGATAGTCTCAATGAAAACCAAAAAAATAACCTCGGATTACTATAATGATCCAGATAGCACCTTAAAGAGGTCAGCAGTAAAATACCTTCAGAGTAGGTATGATAACTCTATCACATTTTTTATATTTTTGCAGGACCCAAAGTATATCTGTGGATAAATTGAGTTCCCGAGACACTCTATCCTCAAGCCTTTCAGTTTTATTCGCTCGCAGATAATCTAATAAAGCTGCAAGTGATGCTTTTCCAAGAGATTCTTGTAACCCACCAATTGCTATAACCAGTCCAGAAAGCAAAGATCTGCTATAACAACTAATCTCAAGTAACTGTATAAAACGAGGATATGACAGTGTTGGTACCTACAAGAAAAAATCTCCATCAGGATACAATTTAATCTAAAAAAATATCACATGACTCAGATAGAACAAACATACCCCCCACTTCAAATCTGTATCTTTAGGTATAATTTCTTCCAACTTTTCCCTGTAAGGTATGAAGGGGACATATAGAGTTTTGTTGTAAAGAATCCTTTGAAGAACCTTGGCTGCAATTTCTCTTAGCTTATCCATTTTTTCTACAGCTTGTTTAATAATTCCTTCCACTAAACTGACAGCCATTTCTTCAGTAAATAGTGGATTCACCTGGTTATTTTGGCTTACATCATGTTTTAAGACTTGTGAAAATTCTGTAGTTCCTTTTTCAGAATGTATGGCATCTCTTTTACAAAGTATATAAGTACATCTTTCAAGGGCATCCATAGCAGCCTCACGAACCCAAGAACCAACATCACCTCTGTTGTCAACAGAATAATCATCAAGGGCTTTGAATAAGCTCCTCATAACCTCATTTTTTATGAGGAGAAAAAGGGGCATGTCATCCTCCAAAAATTGCAGAGACGTACTTGTTCTTGAAGCAGTCAAAATTTCACACACAGCGGCAAGACTTTTAACAGCATTTACCCGGGCTTCAGCATCCCGATCTTCAGGATTTTCCTGGAAAAAAGTCATTTCAGTTGCTCCAGTTAACCATGAAAGCTGCTCTAGGAAAGGGGCATAAAGAAAGGCTCATTACTTCAATTTCACATGACTTAGCAAGCGTTGAGAGTACATCCTTCCATCTTTTAACAAGAAATTCATAAGGCAAAATACCAAGTGCCAACGCAGAGCCTCTTCTTACTGCCACATTAGAATCACTTAGTTGCTCAACATACTTGGATGTTATATCTGACAGACCTGTACCATCTGTCGCTTGGAGGTATGTTGGAACGAAGTGTTTCAGGGCATCAACAGCAGTTATCTGCTCAACATTTTGAACCATAAAGTTAGCCTTCACAGCTCTAGGGATAAACTAAGAATAAACACGTTGAGGCAAGAAAATACACCTGTATTTGGGAATTTGGATGCCTTAGGTTCTCATTAAGTGTGTCAAGTAAACCTAGTCTTATTTTGTTTGGTAATGATATATGAGCTATAGAGGAGCACTCAATAAACCGAGAAACAGCTGCACGCATTATTTCTCCTCCCTTGCCACGATATAGGCGTGCTTTCTCAATAGCAGGAACAAGGCCTGCAACTTGTTTCTGCTTATCTGCAATAGCAATGATTTAATATTTTTTGGATGAAGAATTTTTAATTAGCAAATTGAAACAACCAAAGTACAACAGTGGACCAGAAATTTTTCCAGGAAGTACAATTACACAACACGAGCAAAGGGCACTGAACATCAGAAAGACTTTAGTCTAGAAAACCCACAAAGGCTCAAAGGAAGGGGATTTTCCAACAATGCATTAAAGCAACATTCAAATATTGCAACTTTCGAAACAAAAGAGAACACAAATCAAGTCTAAGTATACATTGCAGATAACAAGTTCAAAGTACTAGTAAACAACTATCAGAAAAAAGAAACCCTAGCACACAATCACAGTACAGATAAGCCAGAGGACCAGTCACAATTGCAAGCACTCCTGAGTCCCGACACCATTAATGGTAATTTTAGAAAGATTGATGTGCAAAAATAAAACTTGCTTCATCAATTATCAGAAGAATGGTTTGCTCATCACTTACATGTTAAAAAATAAAAAATATTACCAGGATCTCTAACAAAAAAAAATGACTGCTAAGGGTAACATGCGTTCAGCTCGTTAGGTTCTCAGAAAAAGTAACAACATCAAGATCGAGATCAGCATGATTGATATAGAGCCAAGTAACGGTTAAGATATAGAGCAACTTGTCTTCAGCATTTTAGTCAAAGGCTATGCAAAAAACCCTCATAAGCCCTCACTATTTGCAGTAAAACAAGACTAGAAAAACACGATTAAGTAAAGTCAATATCTATGCTATTTCACAAAGCAAGGATGATTCTTTAATACATTGAAAACAACATTACATTTACACAGTTACATTATAAACAAATACCAAAAGTGAGATCTTAAAGAAACAGCTACAGCATACTTAAAAATGAGATATAAAGAAACAGCGTTAAAGTACCATGATTGAAGCAGCCTTAGAGGTAACTATGTCAAGCCATAACTGAAACAGTCAATCCATTCTGTATTGGGTGAAGACTATCCTAATATCTGTTGTAATTGTCTTCTAATTAAATTAATAGTTGCAAAAGATTTAAATAACCAAAACTAACCTGAAGACAAGCTATAATTGCTATTATGTAGTGCCAAAACGACTTCACCAGCAGCTAATGTTGCACCATGACGCATATACAAATCAGCTGAAAGAGTGCTCGGTATTATCTTATCCAGAACAATATTTGCATAATACTCAGGATCATAATTCACAAGGGCAGAAAGGGCTTTCGCAGCAAGTTCTCTTAAGCCTTTATCCTGAAAATTTATAAGAGAGTCACACAGTAACCAAACTTGACAGCTGAACACCAAGCAAACGCAAAATAAAATGACACATAATATATCAAGAATCTAAAGCATTATTCTGCTAAAATAAAAAATATAAACATCCTGTCTCTAGCAGGTATGACAGATGAGCTACAAGCCCTGATGCAAACAAGTTTGATGGACATAAAGCACAGTAAGAACCAATTGGACCCCAAAAAATGTACGTATTTCGCCACTTTGGTCTCTCTAATTATCTTATGAATGATATTAAAAGTCAAAGCTTCTGGTTCAAAAATAATTTATTCAGCAACTCAAGTACATTCTCAAGCAACACATGATGTTTTAGCCAAAAGAATTGGAAGTTGAAAGAAAATTGAGAAGTAACATCTAAAAAGTACTCAGTACAATGTTGCACGAAATGAAATCTGATTCGATGCAAGAAACGAAACAAGCTATGTTAATTTAGTGTTTCGGAACAAGCTATCTAAAAAGTACTCAGTACAATGTTGCACGAAATGAAATTTGATCTAATAGAAGCTAAGATAGGGCCATTAGTTTGTCCAAATACATCGATCATAAGTAGGAAATATAACCACAGCAGTAATCAAAAGTCTTACGTTAATTTAGAGTTAAACTAATGGCCCTTTGAATGAGAGTTAAACTAATGGCCATTAGTTTGTCCAAATACATTGATTTCAAAACTCTTCTCTTCAAAAACTCTCATTCAAAGGGATGCATTCCTGATGTTCATGAAAATGGTTGTTTGGTGAGCATCCAAGGGCAAACATTCCATGTCTAAACAGCATCCAAGGCATGGTTCTTTTTGAAGATTATCTAGCATCAAATGAAGGAAGAAATTTATGCATTCAACAGTTAGAGTTTAAAGATGTTTATTTCTGATTTTTTTAGCAAATTATATTGTTTTTAGCTGTTTATAGCTGTTTGGTATCCTAAGTTTCAAGGATTCATTATTCAAAATAATTGTAGTGTTAATTATCATTTACTTGGTCTAATCAAGTTAATGACTTTATTTTCCTAAAATTTATGATGTATTTTGAGCCAATATAAAGACATTTGATGATACAAGCCAAATTTCAAATTACATTTCATTAGTGGTAAAACTTTTTAGTATTCATATACTTGTGTTTAAGTATTTAATATTTATCCAAATTGCGAGTGCTCTGACATTTGATAAATGAAAGTGTTTGTGAGAGTTCCATACATTTTAATTAGAAATATATTCATTTGAGAGTGTTCTTGAAATATATTACAGCCTAGTAAGGTTTAGTGAGTAATCCCTGCATCCTAGTTTGATTTAAGAGAGCGTTCCTTATCAAACACAAGTATTTCATTTCTAAAAACTAGCCCTCCTAGCTTTAACATTAAACACGAGAACAGCTAGCAAGTAGCAACATGAGCAATATACTACAACTAAACATATGCAAGAAGCAAGTAACTGAAGATATAAGTATAAATTAACAGGAGAGACAGATGAGCATCACACATACCCAGTGACACATTTTGCTAGACAAGAGTTCATCCACAAAAGGGTATAGATACCCCTCATACTTGGCAATGCTGACAGCCACATTAAGATATGAGTTTTCGCGTGAAGAAAGAGCAAAGTAATCTGCAGTGTTCACAATGTCAATACCATACGGATAATTTCCTTGTCTTCCAACATTTTCCTGAAAGGCTGCTGCTGCTGCTCGTCTACAATTAACCTGATGATCGAAATTTTAAAGATTAAACAGACGAGAATCAATCCCAAAAGCCAGAGCTTAAATCAGTATCTAACTATTCAGAATAATTAAATGAAATATAAATAGACACCTCACGATCATAACAAGCAATTGTCAGGAGATGAGGGGCAAGTTGTTCTAGGATACTTCTCATGTCAGTATGATAATATGAACGACCAAATGCCCAGCAAACATAAGCAGCAGCATCACGTACATGTGCTCCAACACTGTGTGGTCCCCTCCGAACATCATAATGTAACGCCTACCAAAATGAAATGGACAAGGATCATCATCTGCAACCTAATAAATACAATGCTTAAATAATATTTATCTAAAGACTTGCTAAAGATTAACACTCAAAACATATAATTGTGATCAAGAGCCATAAGTTCAGCAATCAAACAAATCTAAGCGAAAGCAGGGACGAGATCTTTAGACTTCCACAGGTAGTCATCACTCATCAAAGCAATTTTATAGTATTAAATGTGATAAGCCAAAAAATGCTTATAACATACACCAAAAAATGCCAAATCCATAACCACTTACTATGACAGGTGGCATGAGAATGAATATTTGCATAACAAAAATCATGCATGAACACCAAGAATCAGTTTGGTATGGTGTGTTGATAATTCACATGCTGCAGCAGTCCAGCTAGTTGCTATAACATGCAATTCAAGTTTTGAAATTTATGAAATCTCATATCAGAAACAATAAGGATGCCAAAAGCTTGATCCCAAAATTTGTATAGAGCAAAGGGTCAATCTTAAGGAAACAAATATCAAGGACTAGGAGTTTGTGTTGGATGACTACGCTTTCAGCTAGTATGAGCATAAAGTTTATGAAGGTATTATTCAGCATAGTGAAGTAGTAATCAATTTGGGTAACATTTGCTCACATGGTATTCATATTAACTACACCAGGGTTTAAGAGTTAGCAAATTCTATAATAGAAAATTTTGAAGTTACTAATTCCATCTATTAGAAAAGAATATGCAATCTTGTGTTCTCAACAATGTGAAATTGGGATTTCTTGACCTTAAGAAGTAAAATCCGTACTTACAATCTTGGAGCAGACTAAAAAAAATTTTAAAAAAAACTTACAATCCGTACTTACAAGATACTAATGCTATGTTCAGATGGACTAAAACAGAGGGAAAGGAAGGGGACGAAACTGGAGGGGTAACATTTCATTCATTTGGATACCAAAAGTTAAGGGGAGAGAAACGAAGAGACGAGAATTGGATAGCAAGATTCATTTCCATTTTCTGCTAAACAAATTCTTCCCAGATTGAAAAGACTTGGAAGAAACATCAATCATCCCTCACTCCCCCCCCCCCCCCCCCCCCCTTCTTCTTTCCTTTAATAAAATGGTATATAGAATCTAGATGCATACAGATGGAAGTCTTACCATTTTCATATAACCCCATGACCATAAAAAGAATACACTGAATGTACACATGCACGAAAATCAACAAACACATCCTACATTAGCACGGAGACATGTCCATAACAAATTATCTAACCTTCGCTACGACATTAACAACTTTTGGAAGACTAACTGGCAATAGCAATCCCCTACGAGCAAGTTCAGCCAAGGCAAGGCAACCTCCATGCCATGAACCATCTCCCTGGAAATAAACGCAAGGCAAACCTTGTTAAAAATTTAAATCACAAAACCTATATAGATGATCAAGATAATTTCTAACAGAACTGTGGAAGCTTCAAAACCCCCCAGAAAATCTGAAGGAAAAACAAACATGAATACATCTACAAAGGCACTAAAAGGGTAGTAACATCTGTGTTAAATGAAAAAATACAAGTCTTAGTAGAGAGTGGATACCCATAATTACTTAGTTAAAAAAGTTTTATAATTGAAAAGGATTGAAATAGCCAAATACACATGAGAACAATTAACGGCCCGTTTGGTAGTTAGTAATAAATGGTGGTAATAGGAATGAAAAACTAGTGTAGTTTTAGTTGAAAATTTTCATGGCTACCTTGAGGCCATGCTTGTCCCACTCCAATCATCTCATTTTCTTCTTAAAATTTATTCCAATGCATTATCATTGGGAAAGGTGGTATTAGGTGGTAATGGAAATTTGTAAATAAAAAAACTTATTTTGATCAAAGTTTCATTACCATAGAAATGATATGAAACTTTTAATGAAATTTTACACCTATAAATCATTCCCATTAACATCATTTTGTACCAAAAACCAAACGGGCCATAAGTACTTTTTATAGGAAAACACATAGAAGTATTAGAAACTAGAAAGACACAAGTAAGCTATCCTCAATCCCCATGTACAAGAGATTAAAAGGAAAGAGCAAAAGAAGTACATGAATGCTTTGCATTGACATCCAACATAATATGAGGAGTTCACCTAAGGTGAACATCATTTTGATGAATCAGCATGCATATATGAATGGATACTGCCACAAAATCTACCTCACGTGGTGAAAATAACTCTAACACAGACGAGAGAACTTCATCAGAGAGGGACAATGTGAGACGTGAAGTCACCCGGCCAATACCTTTGGCTGCAGACCAACGAACAACAGTATCCTGCAAAAATATGACGATAACATCACTGCAAAGCTTTGAAAGGCAAAATTAGACTTAGTTTCAAGAGGATATATCACGTTGTGCCTGAACAACCAGTTCAAATAGACAAAACAACCAGAAAAAGCTACATTACATAAAGCAGAATCAATAATCTTCAGAAAGAGAATACGAGTCAACACTTGGGCCATCAGATATCATAAATCCAACACAGAAAACGGAAACTCGTGTAAGCTCATGTAATCTCCTTCACTATTTAAGAGGGTACCGAAATTTAAGATGGGCAGCAATTATAGAATATGCTGCAACACCAACATCAAATATATTCTTAAGGTCTAAAGTCACCAGGATTTGAAGCTAATTTACTGGTTTACAAAGCTTAAATTGGCGGCATAAACAACGCAGTCCAAAATACAAATTGACTACAAAATAACAAATTTGATCAACATATTCCAACCAAATCAAAGTTATTAGATTGTAAACAAAGCCTCCCTTACAAAAATAGGCACATTAGATGAGGAATACGGTCAGACTACAGGTCATAAATCTCAAAATCATTCCCTGTCCATATCGTGAAAAGTGATTCTAAATAAATGGCACAAGAAGTCAACTACTTCTATGTCAACACATAAGCAGCAGCTAATTTAGCTCAACACTGGTAGGGTATGTGCACTTCATAGTTCATACACAACCCCCAAGCCTAAAAACAAAGTAATACCAGAAAATTAAACGATTCGTATATACACTAGTGTCGTAGATATAATATATTACACAAGCCCGGCCCTGAGAGTAGGCATTAGGGTCCATCGCTCAGGGCCCAAGTTTTAAAAGCCCAAATTAGCTTTAGAAGGGGCCCATAACTGTCGAAAACAAAAGGCCCCAAAAATTCCTTCAGTTACCAAAAACAGTCGATTGAATCATGAAAGTCTATATCAAAATTTAAATCAAAGAACATTAGGAAAAGAAAAAGATTATGCAAATCATCATGCTTTTTCATGGTCTTTATTTCTCCTTGTGGGGAATATCAATAGCTTTTAAAATTAAATAGTAATTTAATTGCGTATTCTCTGAAGAAACAACTCTTCCATTGTTGTTTGTTCTTTAATTTAGTGGGAACAATTTTCTTTATTAGTTTGGAAAAAGTTAAAATCACATGGGTTCTAAGGTAATAATGAAATTAATGGATTTTAATTATTTTTTATCCTTTATGGCTTATGGATTTTTTATTTCCATACTTGTTTCTTAATTTTGAAGTACGTATATGTGATTGTTTCCAAATTTTTGCATTTATTTGATGCATAATGAAGACTGAACATTCAAGCAAGCACATTTTATGGGTTTTGATGTTCTTTTATATCTTTATGGATTTCCATAAAATTTTTCAGTATTTTTACAAATTTGTTGAAGCTTAGAAATAGGGGCTCAAGTATAATGGAATCTAATACTATTTCAATTTATGCTGCTTATTGTGGTAGAGTTATTATAAAGTGTACTTACTCCCTTGTAAAATTTGCTTTCTGCTTGATTGATTTTTCACTTTTGTGTTATTTGTAATATAAAAGACAATTAAAATATTATAATACAACTAAATTCTTAATTTAGATTAGTCGAGTATAATCTTGGTAAAACAAATTTTCAAGGGGACTCCATTTTTTATTTGGCCTAGGGCCCCAAAATGTTCAAGGACGGGCCTGATATTGCACATGGACTAGAGAAAATTATTTAACGTAACATTTAAGCATATAGTTTCAAAAAAAAAAAAAAAAACCATACTGTATCTTTCAAGCCAGTCAGCAGCACTTCAATAATTTGTTCCACAAGTTCTGGAACCTCCATGTCATCATCGTCGTCACTGCTTATGCTTTGGTTTATGCATGATGATTTCATGTCAACACTATCACAACAGCGATCTGTATTTTTACTACGTAAAAGATCTTGCCCCAAACATGCAACTCTACCCTGCAGCGAAGTAGGTTTCTTATAAAATGATAAATATCATGATAAAGGAAGTATTAAATAGTATACAAATTTAAAGCAAGCAAAAACTATAGTTCCAATCTAATATGTAAATTGCAAAGCCTAAAGCCAAAGACCACCCCCTAAGCAAATTTAAAATGTTAAGGTCAAGAAATTAACCCAAACTTAAAAAACTCATGTTATAACTAAGGTAATACGTGAAATGGTTTCTAAGAACTATTTCTATATGAAAAACTTAAATTTCTAATGGTTAGTTTATCATCCATGTACTCTAGTAGTGTAAAATATCGACCACATCACCATATCGCAACCACATTGTAAGTTTTTGAGCTTAAGATAATCAATATATAGGAGACAACCGTAAAATCATCCGCGTTGACTGTGAAAGCCGTTTGACAACAGGACCGAAATTGCATATATGAGTTTTGTAGGCGAGACACACTTTTTCACTATGTTATTCATATTTTAGTATAAACAAGCTTGCAAAACATTCAATATCATGGTGGTAAAACCCACTTTAGCACATAACTATTATAATGAGAATATGCTGAATATCCAAAGTTAGTTTGTTCTTCTTCACCAAATTTTTATTTTTCTTAAAGAAGCGAGGTTTTTCGAACTTCATAGTCAAGTAAAATTGGGTTTCAAATTTTATTTCTTTTTCAAACAAGAAAGCATAAGCTAATTACCCGGACCAACAAGGAGGCGCACAAGGCGTCAAGTGCATCCATGCGCCAAAGGCGCAACGCCTCTTGAGACCTAGCTAGAGGCGTACAAGGCGCAAAGTAGGGCGCATTTTAAAACTAAGCCAACACTGTGAATAATCTCATGTAGAACTTTATTTCAATACATTTAGAAACTTTTACTTAGAGATTAACTACTACGTGCTATGTCCATTTCAGATTAGAAGGAGCTTTATCCTGTTTTGAATCGCGATGGTTTATACTAGTTAAAACTTAAAATGCTAAATAATTTGAATGTAGACAGTACCAATTGAGAAGTATAGATCAACAAAGTGTGCTTCTTACTAGCACTACCACAAGCAGTATTCTGATTAACAAGTGAGATCCTCTATCGGATTTTCACATAGACAGTAAAATATATCTTCTTTAAAGCTAGATTTTTATACAAGTTCATCCTCCCTCTAAAATAGCCAAAAATAAACACTTCCATCTAAGACATTCATGCCAAAACTAAAGCTTTCATAAACCTTCAACCTTTGTAAATATGCTTCCATAAGCTCCAAATGTGACGCAAGCCCAAAGTACTTCAAAAGCTTTGATCTTTATGATTATTTTTCCAGAATTCCACCCAACTCCATATTTCCCCAAAATTAGTTTATCCTTAAATTCTCATCTTTTAAAGATTTCATATTTCCTTTCCAATCACAAAATTTTAAATCATCTTGAAACCCACCCTTTTATAAAAATCAAAAGGTTGAACTTTTTTCATACAACTACAAGTTGTAAAAGCTCTTGAATGGTGTTAAATAGAACACTTAGCAATTTTAGAGCCACACAGAATTTTCAACAAATTAATGTTCTAATCTAGGTGCTCCATTATGCTGTAGAAGGACATTACACAAGGCATAAAACCATAGTTTAAGTGGTCAGGCCAATCTTCTAGATAATATTTTTGCTAGCATTTCAATTAGCATATTCGGTTACAATAAAAGACCTACAAATTCATCCAATAGCTAATTAGCTAGTTACTCCTAAGTAATGCATTGATTTGTAAGTACTAAATGACACAGTAGACCATGCTGAGATTAAAAACAAATACACAACTAGCTGCTAAGGATGCTATTAATTATTCTCTAATTAAACAATACCTACCTTCCGCAACAATCATGTGTCAAACCTGATGTTGTGCCAGATCATTTAGAACAAAACTCAATTTTGGCATATTGAACATAATGCAAAAATGCACTAAAGATCCAATATATGTGGCAAGGGGAACTGATTTGGCTGGCATAACACCAATATCGGCCACAAACATGAGATATCCATATGATTTTGGCACTATGATACTGAGCATCACTTAGAACAATCACTTGCAAACCACACAGTCATTCAATCTTCCAAACAATGATTTGAAATGAGGAGATCGAAAAGAGTAAAGTGTTTCTTCATAGCTTACTTTAGATTAACTTAATTACACTGATATGTGGTAATCTGTAGATTTATAATTCATGTAAAGCACCTTCTCCATATGATTTTTGCAAGTACAAAGACAGGAAGTAACTTAATTTTGTACAGTGGCTAGCTAGTTTATAATGCGTTATGATTCAAACACTATGGAATTATCTCTTTTGACATTACACAGAATTCACCCAGCTGCTTCAGTCTTTGTTACCTTTTTTCTGAAGAGCAGTGTACTTGATACTAAAATAGCTTATGGTAAAAGTATGGCTTTGTGTAGTGAGTAATCTTTAGGCATTTTGGCTATTATAATTTATAAGAATAGCTCTCCTTGGGTACAACATTTCCCTACTAGTGCATGGTCTCACGGCAGCAAAAGCTTCAAGGTTTTCTTTAAATTATGGAGAATTCCTTAGTTACATTCTCGTATCTATAATTGAATTATAATTTTCTCTCTTTTTGGAAGTGAAAAGAATAAGCTCCATTGTTATAAAATTATTTAGCTGCTTCAAATTAAACCACTTGATATCAAATTTATAAATACGAATGAGAACACAATTATTTAACTTTCATATAATCTCTTACCAAAATAGGGAATCGAATATAAAACAAACAATGGCAAAGCCTTAATCCCAACAATAAGGGAGAAATGAAGGAGAAAGTACGATACAGAAACCCCCGACCACTAATAGAGTATGTAGCATATCACCACTAAGAGAGAATCTAAAAGCGATGCAATTTTTCATTACGGATTATATGTTATCAACTATGTTCATTTTCAATTCCAAGAACAAGGTGCAAATTTAACGAGGCAGAAGAATAGAGAATCAAATTTTCCTTACCTTATAGTGCCAAGATGGAGAACGATATGGAAGGCAAACAAGTCCTAAACGCTGAGTGACCTTTATTAGATACTTGCGAAGCAAAGGGCTTTGTGCTGCCACACTAGAGTTCATTAATGTGGATACATCCTTCCAGACAGCTGGAACCACGTCAAGCAATCTTGTTCTGCTACCAATCTACAATAAACATTCATTGTAAATTGATGTGTAATTGCAACCAATTCAAAATAAAATTTCAGTTATAATAATAGAATACTAAGATAACTTCAAATATAGTAGTAGAGCCATCCAGGTCCTAATATTGTTAATAGAGAAGTATTGACATAATGTTTTAAAAAATAAAACTTTTTCTGTCGGTAATTTTTTGATCTCGTCCCTACCTTTTCCTCCAACAACAAACCAAAGAAAAAAGCAAATCAAACGGCAAGTTTCACTGCTTATAAGCTCAATTTAGTTTTGCATATTGACTTAAAGAACCATAAGCATGTATAAAAGAAGTAACCTTGAAAATGGCAGCCAAAGCTTCCACAGAACCAAGCAGGCGGAAATTTTCCATAACACTATTTGATGATGAAGACAAGACTTCATGAGTCCATTCAGTGAAGCTGAAAAACATATGAAACTTTTAAAAGTCGAAAACTTTCTCACTTGTATATATTAATTATTAATTCAAAACATTTAAGAATCTAGAAGGAAGCCAAATGTGATGCATATTCAAAAAAGTTAGCAACCAAAAAAGACAAAAAAACAAGTTCATACTATGCTCTTTAACTAGGTTCGTGTAATTAATGCTCAACGCCTCAACCACGTAACATGAACAAAAGGTAAATATGAAGTTCATTCTACTCAAGTACTCCAAATTAAGTTAAAGCAATATACACTAGTGCTTACATGAGTTTGCACACATGTCTTTCAAAGCCTCTCAACTTATTTTGACAAGAAACAATAAAAAATATTACTACAAGGAAACGGAGGCAAAGGACTTTTTCAGTCCCTTTTTGTTAACTAGACACAGTTACTCCTACACAGTTTGGCCTCCCAAGAATATAAACATCCTTTATTTTAGGGAAGTTTTCTGTAGAGCTTTTATTTTATCATCTTCGATGGAAATTTCATCAATTCTTTCGAAATTTGAATTATTGTTTACAATTTCAACTTGTTAGAAAATGTTTTTAAGAAACATCTCAAGTCTTCACTAGCTAAGATCTCATACTATTTAACTCAATTTCCATTTCTAGAAGGTCAACAGGAGACATTGTTGCAACTTGCAAGTTACTACTATGCACACATATTTGAGGAACGACAGTGTAATGGATACAACATAAAACGAGCGTAATAGATACGACATAAAATTAGAGTGCAGTAAAAGTTAAAAGTTAGCAATAATAAAAGTAACTCTCCGAAAATGCAACCAACTCTCTAAGAAATGGGGAGAAAATGCATCTAATCTTCCAGAATAACCAATATAATACTGAAATTATTAACGTGTATCAAAAAAAATAAAATAAAAAAATGTACCCCCATTTCCATCATTTGCATGACAAACAATCCACATCACACAAATAAAAGCATGCCTTCCAAATTTATCCAACCAACTCTTCAAAAAAACATGTAACCTAACAAATGCCGAAAGCTCTTAGTGCTCTATATGCAACCCATATTCAAAGGTAACCATATACTTCCTCCAAACTCCAGTTCTATTTACTATCAATATGGATTTATGAGAGATAATTGTAGGCCCATGTTTGTGGTAAATAGAGCCCAAGGGAACATGTTCTCTTTTGATTAAAAATAATAACATCCTCAATCAATCCTCCCTTCCCTTACAAAACTCAACCCTAGAATACAAATGCAGATTTTTCATCCCTCAAACATTAATCAATAAAAAAAGTGATCTATACAGAAACCTGGTAAACGCATTCAGCATATCAGGCCGTGTCAAAAGTTTCGAGAGTAGCAGTCCAGAGATAGTACGCATAGGACCAGCATTTGAAAGGTAGTACTTAGAGAAGTCCAATATTCTAAGTACCAGAGGTGGTGGCCCATCTCCTTTCAAATGACAAGTTTGAGCAATACTTGTGTCAACAGAAGATATGTCAAATGGAACCAGAACAAGAATGGATAGCCATAATAAA
Organism: Amaranthus palmeri; assembly: GCA_019776075.1. Classification (NCBI taxonomy): domain Eukaryota; kingdom Viridiplantae; phylum Streptophyta; class Magnoliopsida; order Caryophyllales; family Amaranthaceae; genus Amaranthus; species Amaranthus palmeri. The sequence continues at coordinate 19,118 of JAAKBH010000888.1, forward strand.
ACAACACATTTTGCCTCCATTTCTCCAGTGCTCTCTTGGCGCAGGGATGATATTGCATTTGTAGCGTGGCACTTTTCCAGTAGAGACACAGCAAGCTCTAAATCAGAAACCTGATGTGGGAAGAACTTCGTAACAGCTTTGAATCCACAAACAGTAACTAATGTATAAATAATTATGCAAATAGGCTTGACTACTTCAAGAATTTCATCTGACTCTGTCCCTAAATCAATTGTCTTGGTGCGAATGATAGACATCAAAGGAGAAACGATGCTTTCAAGGTAAGGCTCCAAAAGTTGTCCTTCCTGTTGATACTTGTCCAGCTGCAGAAAAAAAAATCTTCAGTACACTAGACTAACACAAAATCATTAACCATACACTTATATTGAGTGACCCCAAGCAATTATAATTCCAATTTTAGTTTGTAGTTGCAGCAATTGTTTTGATAAGTAGCAACAATTGCTTTGGGAAAGTTGCAACATCACCAATTTTCACGTGTAATTTTTCTCTCAGTCTCTTTTCTCATCTCATGAGCTCCTTTCTCTCTCTCAAATGAGATCACACATGGGCATTAGCATATTAATTTTAATTCTACTAGTACTAACAAAGGCCCCAATTTGGACACGTGTTTTGTGAGTTACTAACAATTTCGCATATCAGTATTCAGTCCCATGGTGACATCAGGAATTAGGAAAACAGCTCCAATGTGACACTCACACACACGCCCCCGTAATATATACCAGTTGCTCATAGAAATGAAAAGAGGCAATTTTATGGATGTAGATACTCCCAGAACTTCAGATAATTGCATGCATAGCATTCCATTCCCAAAAGGCAACAATGAAGACCAAATTTGTCACCAACCCCTAACTAAAGGTGAACCATTATCATTAAGAAATGGATTTCACACCCACAGTTGCATTATCATTCCGAGCAATTGGTATGAAAGCAATGAATGTGTGATATGAAAAACATAGATATTGCTTATGGGATAAATTTATTGGAGTTCTTTCCCTACACTTTAACTGGGATATGTTAAGTTACCCGTAGTTCATCCATTCTCAGTAATCTATCACCTTAAACTGAATTACAAAACAACCAACAAAAAAATCCCGGAATCAGTTTAAGAAATTCGTAATCACAAAGATACATCAGCTATTGCAAGGCAACTCTCTACAATATTTTTTTTTCGTTAAGAAAATAATAATGTAATTGGGAGTATCTCATTCTCATATACTACACTTGCTCAGTCCTCTACCAAAAAAGTCTCAGCAACAACTCAAATTTACAAAACAAAACAAAACCTTATTACAACCAATACAATAGTGCAGATCAACGCCCTAAAAATTGAATTCAAAAATAAATTAAACAGCAATCTTAACTAATTCAAAACAATAATTCAACATTTATAGGAAAATGAACTCCAAAAATTAGAGAAAGAGAGAGAAATTACAATGGTGCGGATCTTGTAAGCGGAAGAAATATCGGCGACATGACCAATAGAAACGATGTCATCGATGATAGATTTGACGACATTCCATTCTTGGAGGAAATACTTTTGCAAAATCTTGTCTTTGCAAGCGTGTTCGTCATCTTCTATATCTTCCGATTTTGTTTCCATCGTGTTCTTGTCAGTCATTTGTTCATCTTGTTTTTGGTTGGGCTTTATTGAGTCTTCATCCATGGCTACCGTTCTCTTTTCCTCTTTCCAATATCACTTCCCGCCAGTAATAATAGATTGATAGTAGAAAGTTCGACACATCGAGTGTTCCTGTATTTTTTATGAAACAATTAATTATAAATCTAATTTCTAATTAAGCTATATCATATGATTATTACCGGTGTGAAGGTTTGTGTTTGCTAACTTGTCAGGTTATATAATAAAATCACACAAAACGAAGAAATGTAAGAGACATTTAAGATACATGAGGTGGAAGTATTATCAACGTCAACGGTCAACTAATTAGGACTGAGATGTAACTCCACCGTGAAAGTAACTTGAATTTTGGAACACAACACGTCAGCCTTGTCCGAGGCAATCTTTCTGAAAATCCTCTAACGCTCTAGAATAGATGATAGTTAAGAGAAATCATATACCTTTAAGAGAAATCATATACCTTTAATTTGTGTTAGGGAATTAGGTTTTGATGTAGAACAGGATTGGAAGAGATCGAAAATGGTTGAAGAGATTGATTTCGTCCTTCAAGCAGCAGGCTAAACTAAGAAATAATTGTTTTCGTCCTCAAGCAGATGGTTGAAGTAGTTGGCGGCACAAGCTTTGAAGAAAATGGCTGATCTTAGAAAGAATTAAAGCCACAGACTTTGAGCGAAAGAGAAGATATGGTCGAATGGAGAAGAAGCTTTGAGTGAAAGAAAATGGTAGATAAGGAGATGAATTGAAAGAGGCGCTGAATTGAAAATGAGAAGGAATGAAGAAAAAAAAAGGCGCTTAACCGTATCCTAATTTCAATTCGTGAAAATATTAAAAATTGGGGTATTCATCATTTGTATCGCGCGATATGAAAGGGATACAAATAATCTTTATTTGTATCGTTTGTTTATACACACGATACAAATAATCATTATTTGTATCGCTTGTTTATACACGCGATACAAATAATTATTATTTGTATCGTATGTATATACACACGATACAAATAATGATTATTTGTATCTTTTGTTGAAACAAACGATACAAATAAGGTTTATTTGTATCTTTTGTTAAAATACAAGATACAAAAAGTATTATTTGTATCTTTTATTTCAATAAAAAATACAAATAGGGGGTAACAAATGAGACTTTTTTTACTAGTGGGGAATAGGTAAACTTCAAGGACGAGGTTCATTTCAAGTTGGGTAGAATGCAACATTTGAGAAATTTATTCGGGAATTTAAAATAAATAAATAAATAAATAATAATAATAATAATAATAATAATAATAATAATAATAATAATAATAATTAAAAAAATTAAAGATAAAGCAAATAATAACCAAACATTTTCAAACCCAGTACACCAAAACCTTTTTTTCCCTTTCCTTTTCGTGTAAACCCATAAACACCCACACACTTTCTTCTTCCTCTCACACCCGAAAACCCAGTACATTCATTCTCGCGCCATTATCTCCTTACTCTTCTTCCTTGCGTCATAATCAGATAACCGTCAAAGCCCATTTTCTTCCTCTAATTTTCGAATGAACAAGGCTTGCTTCAGCAGATTATCGAAATGCCATGAATAGAAACCGATCATGTATATTCTTCCTCTTTCCTTATTGCTTTAATTTTCAAATTATACAACAAACCCTAATCTGAGTATTTGAATTGAACAATCAAACAATTACTCTAATTGTTTTTTTTTGATGTTTCTTTGAAAGCAACATTCATGGATTTTTAATTTTTTATTCTTTTTCCTTGAATTTCAAAGTCAACAGCCTCGTAATATACTCGTCTAATTCTTCAAATAAGGCTTCCTTTCTTGGATTCATTACTGCCGAAAGTTGAGTAAGCTATTTCTAATTTGCTATTAATACTTTATTGTTCCTTTTCTTTTATTTTTTTTTATCTCTCGCTATATAGATGCATTCTTCCTTTTATGTCATTTAAATTGTTTTATGTCACTTCCATCAAAGAATCTTTCTACCATGAGTTAATTTATATTCAAGATTTATTTATTATAAGTATTTTAGCCGTTAATTGGACAATTGGTGATTAGTATTAAATTTTGGAATGTGGATTAATTTGATAGATTTGATAAGTAGTATGAAGATTATAACCACTGAAAGTGGGGAAATTGGTGGAAAATGTTGTTATTTGTAAGGTTATGGATGACTTGAAGCTCTTGGATGAATAAATATATGGTTTTGTTTAAGTATCAATGTCAGTAAGTAAAACACCTATTTTTATGGTTAATTAAGTGTATAATTTGAAAAATAATAATCGTTGATATATACTTTCACTACAAAAAATGATGCCTGCTCCTACGCTTAAAAACTTATTTAGGCACGCTTATATGTGAGGCTGAAACAATTAGCCACGCTTAATTAAGCGTGCTTTCAGCTTGCGTTGGTAAATTTTAGGCACGCTTAATAAGCGTGGCTAAATTTAAGCTTAGGCACACTTAATAAGCGTGGCGAATGATACATTTTACAACGCTTATATGTGCTATAAATTTTCCTTATTTTATAAGTGTGGGGAAATGGTTTAGTAGTTTATTACTTTTCCTTTTATTTTCCACACAAGTAGTATGGGAAATGAGCTATTATTATTATTATTATTATTATTATTATTATTATTATTATTATTATTATTATTATTATTATTATAATAATAATAATAATAATAATATTTGTTAGGAAAATTTACCCAGAATAATACGAACTTTCACTGATTTTCCAAGAATAATACGAACTTTCAATTAACCACCAATAATACGAATCCCCAAACCTTTGGCCCCCTTGTCTCTGAATGCCCAGGCGAGCTCGATCTCTTGAACGGTTTAACCCCGAGATTGAGGCCACTGCCCGTAGACTGAACGCAGACCGACTTAGGAGACTTAGGCAACAACAAGACAACATGGCCAATAATGCTAACCGATCCTTTGGCCAAATGGGTTCACCCACGCTCACCCAAACTTCCATACCTTGCATAGTCAAACCTGATTTTGGGACCGAGAACTTTGAACTTAAACCCCACCTTATCGAGATGATTGAAAGGAATCAATTTGGTGGTCACCCTAGTGAGAGCCCACATGACCATATAATAGATTTTATAGAAAGGTGTGACACCATCACCGCCAAAGATTTGTCAATGGAGGCGATGAGGATGCGGCTTTTCCCCTTCAGTTTGAAGGATAAAGCCAAGTTCTGGCTCAAGTCCGAACCAGCAGACATATATACGACCTGGGAGGCTCTAGCTAATGGCTTCTTGGCCAAGTTCTATCCTCCTAGGAAGACATCCCAGATTCGGACCCAGCTGCAAACATTTAAGCAGCAGCCTTTTGGGTCCTTTTATGAGGCATGGGAGAGGTTTAAGGATCTTCAGCTTAGTTTTCCCCATCATGAGATACCCAACTGGTTACTTGCTCAGTCCTTTTATGGAGGGCTGTTTGATGAACATAAATCGTCGATCAACGCCGTATGTGGCGGTGATATGGATTCTAAGATCCCAAAGGATCTCTTACGACTCTTTGAGACCATGGCTAAAAATAACCACTCTTGGAGTAATGAGAGAGGTCCAGTACCCCAGGGTAATGTTGTAGAATCTGAAACCATCAAGGCTCTCACCAAACAGATAGCCAATCTTACTGAACAGATGGCTAAGGTAGACATGGTAAATTCTTCCTCTTCTACTTCTAATAATTCTTCTATTGCTTGTGATACCTGTGGTGTTCCAAGTCACTGTTCGAGTGCTTGTCTCCAAGTTTACGAGGAGGCAAACGCTCTGTACAGTAAACCTCCTGGAGACCCACATGCTAACCGATACAATGCAGGCTATAAGCACCCGAATATGTCCTACTCTAGTACCAATGTGCTAAACCCACAGCATGTCCAGGCTCCATTTCAGCAACCACCTCCGCACAAGCAATACGCTCACCCCCCTCAACCTAACCTTAGGACTGAGGTCGATGAGTTGAGAGGCATTGTACGAAATCATATTCAGAATAGTGTCACTCACATGAAGTTTCTTGAGACACAATTGTCTCAAATAGCACAACAGCTTAATACTCGGGCCCTCAATCGATTCCCGAGTCAACCAGAGCCTAAGGGCAAGGAGCTCGATCAGTCAGTCAATGCAATCACCACTCGAAGTGGTAAGACACTAGTTGATCCACCCCTAGTGCAGGTATCTTCTGAAAACCTAGTGACTAATAATTATGTTGTTTCTGACGATTTGACTGTTGGTAAATCTGTTGTTGATGATGGTGTTGTTGTTGATGAATCTGTCCTTAATGATAATGAAAATGCTACCGACACCGTGACCAATGATAAACATGATAAATCAAAGCCCACGGTCACCGACATTCTAATAAAGCATGTGCCATTTCCCCAGAAATTGGCGCGTGCCAAGATAGAAAAGAAATATGGGAAGTTCCTCAAGTTGCTTAAAAACGTGTCCATTGAACTTCCGTTCTTGGATGCGATGTCTGAGATACCGGCCTTCCCAAAGTTTCTCAAGACCCTTTGTTCTAATGAGCGTAAGCTAAATGAGATTGTGCAGGTCTCTAAGGAGGTTAGCGTTAACGCCTTTATGGTGGGAAATTTGCCTCCTAAACTAGCCGACCCAGGTAGCTTTAGCATTCCCGTGACTGTAGGAAATGTGTCAGTGGACCGAGCCTTGTGTGATTTAGGTGCAAGTGTGAGCTTACTGCCATATTCCCGTGACTGTAGGAAATGTGTCCGATGTCGCTTTGAAGATAAGCAAGTTGGTTGTGCCTTGTGATTTTGTTATCATGGACATTCCCGAGGATGTCAAGACCCCAATCATATTAGGGAGACCATGTCTTGCGACCGCTAGTACCCTAATTGATGTAGCTAGGGGTAAGCTTGTTATGAGCGTAGGAGAAGAGAAGGTTGAATTTTCTATAAGAGATGTTTTAAGTGCCCCCGTCCCAAATGAATCTATGTTTTTGATTGATATATGCGATGATTTACCTCTTGCGTCTACATGGGACTGCATGGTCGATACCCTCCAATCCTTTCTTGAAGGAACGGAGGAAGACAATGCCGAGGTATTCGGATGGGAAGACTCTTTTAAGAGTATGTACGTTGATGATCTGGATTTGGATTTGTGCAATGAAGTGTTGCAGGCACATGAACATGAGCAGGTGATGGAAGCTAGTAAGGGGAGTTCCACATCTCCTGAGGTAGAATTGAAAACTCTCCCCTTTGATCTGAAGTATGCTTTTTTAGGTGCTGATTCCACCTACCCTATTATTGTGAGCAGTGCGCTCAATGGCACCGATTTGGACCGTTTGGTCAACTTGGTCCGTAAGCACCGCAAAGCCATTGGATATACCATAGATGACATTAAGGGAATCAGCTCTTCTGTTTGCACTCACAGGATACATCTTGAGTCTGACGCCAGTCCTTCCATGGAGGGACAACAACGATTGAACCCGAACATGAAAGAAGTCATTAAAAAGGAAGTCCTAAAATTGCTGAACACGGGGATCATCTACCCTATCTCTTATAGTAAGTGGGTATCCCCCGTACAAGTGGTCCCTAAGAAGGGAGGCATGACCGTCATCCAAAATGATAAAAATTGAACTGATACCGACCCGAACCGTGACCGGATGGCGCATGTGCATAGACTATAAGAAGTTAAATAAGGCGACCAAAAAAGACCACTACCCCATTCCATTCATAGACCATATGCTTGAGAGGTTGGCCAAACACTTCCACTTTTGCTATTTGGACGGGTATTCTGGATTTTTTCAAATCCCAGTTCACCCCGACGACAGGGAGAAGACGACATTTACTTGCCCTTGCGGAACCTTTGCATACCGAAGGATGCCATTTAGGCAATGTAATGCCCCCGCCACCTTTCAAAGGTGCATGATGAGTATTTTTTCTGAGTTTATTGAACATTGTATGGAGTTTTTTATGGATGACTTCTCTGTATATGGCAACTCCTTTGATGACTGTTTAGCTAACCTCGAAAAGGTGCTTGCCCGTTGTGAAAAAGTCAATTTGGTTCTTAATTGGGAGAAATGTCATTTCATGGTCCAATAGGGCATTGTTTTGGGACATTTAGTGTCCAACCGAGGTATTGAGGTCGATAAGGCCAAGATAGAGGTTATTGAGAAGCTGCCCCCTCCCGTCAATGTGAAGGGGATTCGCAGTTTTCTTGGGCATGCAGGTTTCTACAAGAGGTTTATACCGGATTTTTCCAAAGTTGCCCGACCTCTAATTGAGCTTTTGGCTAATGACGTACCATTAGTTTTTTCTGGCGATTGTTTGCAGGCTTTTGAGAAGCTGAAATAGGCGCTTAGTTCAGCACCTATCATCCAGCCCCCAGATTGGAGCCTGCCCTTTGAGCTTATGTGATGCTAGCGAGTACGCGATAGGGGCAGTGCTTGGGCAAAGGAAAGATGACAAGCTGCATGCCATCTATTATGCTAGCAAAACTTTGAACGAGACACAGGTTAATTATGCTACAATAGAAAAAGAGCTCCTGGCTGTGGTCTATGCTTTAGAAAAGTTTAGATCCTATCTAATAGGGTCTAAAATCATTGTACATACAGACCATGCAGCTCTCAAATTTCTGTTGAACAAGAAGGATGCTAAGCCTAAATTGATAAGGTGGATACTACTGCTCTAAGAATTTGATCTGGAAATTGTTGATAAAAAAGGAGCAGAGAACTCGGTGCCTGATCATCTATCTAGACTTGTTATGGATAAGGTGTCAGGTGCGCCTGACATTGATGATTCCTTCTCGAATGATCAGTTGATGAGTCTTGCAGATGTGGATGAGACACCTTGGTTCGCCGACATAGCGAACTATCTTGCTAATGGAGTATTACCTACAAGTCTTTCCGATCACTATCGGAAGAAATTTCTTCGTGAGCTCCGTTACTACTACTGGCACGATCCACTTTTGTTTCGATCTTGTGCCGACGGCATGCTGCGTCGTTCTGTTCCCGAGTTTGAGGTACATTCTATTATTCGACACTGCCATGATCTACCTTGTGGTGGTAACGCAGCTGCCTCCAAGACTTCTTCTAAGATTCTTTAATGTGGTTTTTATTGGCCCACTCTTTTTCGAGATGTGCAGGCCTATGTCAAGACATGTGATCGTTGCCAACGAGTTGGCAACCTACCTAAAGCTAATGCTATGCCTATGGCCCCTATTCTAGCTGTTGATATCTTTGATGTGTGGGGCATCGACTTTCAAGGCCCATACCCTTCGTCCTTTGGAAACAAATATATTTTGGTGGCTGTTGATTATGTTTCTAAGTGGGTGGATGCTATTGCCACCCGGACTAATGATGCGCAAGTGTGACCAAGTTCTTTAAAAAGACCATATTCCCTCGCTTTGGTTGCCCTCGCATTGTTATATGTGACAACGGGACCCATTTCATAGAGCATAAGTTTGAGTCGCTTCTTAGGAAGTATGGGGTGCTACACTGTTTTGCTTTACTTTATCACCCCCAGACTAGTGGTCAAGTCGAAGTGTCCTATAGGGAAATAAAGTTGATTCTTGAGAAAACTGTGCATAAGTCCCGTAGGAATTGGTCTGAGAAACTTGATGATGCCCTTTGGGCTTATAGGTCGGCTTTTAAGGCCCCAATAGCGACTACACCTTTTAAGCTCATCTACGGGAAACATTGTCATCTTCCCGTAGAATTAGAGCATAGGGCTCATTGGGCAGTTAAGACCCTTAACCTTGACCTTAAAGCTGTAGGTAGAAAGAGACTGTTAGACATGAATGAGTTAGATGAAATCCGTCTGGATGCCTACGAAAGTGCCTTGCTTTACAAAGAAAAAACTAAAAGATGGCACGATAAAAGGCTTACCAGACGTGAATTTAGAGTTGCAGACCAAGTACTTGTATGTAATTCCCACTGAAGTTCTTTGCTGGAAAACTGGAATCCAAATGGTCGGGGCCGTTTAAAGTTGTGAATGTTTTTCCCCATGGCCCGATTGAAGTGCAAGGGCCGACCAACACCTTCAAGGTGAGTGGTAATCGAGCTGAGCTAAACTTTATTACGTAGGGGAGCCAATTGAAGGCTCCGATGTGCTTTATGTGGAACCCATTTGAATGGGGTGAATCACGTCGAGCTAACGACGTTAAACAAAGCGCTTGCGGGAGGCAACCCGTGTTTTCATAGCTTAGTTTTTAATAATTTTTGTCATTTTATTATTTTTGTTCGTTTTGATGTTTGTTAAGTGTGTAGGTGTTGGCCCATTTGCTTTTGATGATGACTTAAACTTTTATAAACACACAAATTGTGTTTGAGATTGTTTTGAAAGGTTATATATCCGATCATTAAAAGATCGTCGATGGAATCTTAAGAAGTTGTGAAAGAACATTGCTACTATACGTCCTATACTAGAAGGTATGGAATAGTTCCAAGATTGGTCAAAATCAAAGAATGTTCAAACAGAGACAATGTAGTATTCCCAGCACTACTACAAGGTTCATGCCCACTAATCCCACATCATTAGATCATGGGTTTATGGCAAAACCTAATTTTAATGGGTATATAAATGTTTTTTATAACCGGCATTATGTGAGATCAAGGAGAATTTTGAGAAAAATCATTTTGAGTGCCCACATAATATTTCGTGAGATCAAGATCAAGAAAAGAGAAATATTAAGTGTTCTTAATTGCTAATTAAATTCCATAAATATTTCCTTGTGCTATTCCTTGTTTTTTCATCTAATCTTAGAGAATTTCTTTGTATGGTTTTTATGAGTGTGTAATTTAGACTTTGGGAAGTCTAAAGGGGAAAAGTGAGAAATTTATGTAAAAGAGAGAAAAGAGAAACAAGAAGGAGGGACACGAGAAGGAAAAGAGAAGGTTAGGCCTAAAGAATAGAAGTTTTATGTAATAAAGAATTGTAATTACATAAAATATTAATAAGAGAAGTTGAAATCCCTAGTGGGTCGTGGCTTTTTTTCTTTTAAGGCCAAGAAAGTTTTCCACGTCAAATCTTAGTGTTCTTTTTAGTTTCTTTATATTGCTTTGAGTATTTTTATTGTTAAAAATTCCGCAAGAAAAACAGGGCAAAAATACTCCTAGGGCAACACAACAATTCACCCCCCCTCTTGTAGCGTTCTATATGTCTAAGTGTTTCTACAATTGGTATCAGAGCCCTGTTCCTCATTTGATCAGGAAACCCTGAGAGCCGAATCTTGGTATATTAGAGATGTTGAAAATGAACGAACGAAGGAACAAGTGAAGTAAAGCGTTCCAAGATTGACTTGTTTATGTCAAAATACGAAAGATTTGCTATGGAACCTAGAGAAAGCATCCAAGAAATGTTTACTAGATTCACGAACATCACAAATGAGCTTGTCTCCCTTGGAAGGCTAATTCCCGAAGATGAACAGGTACGAAAAATCCTAAGAAGACCTCAAGATGATTGTTGGAGAGCTAAGGTCACAGCCATTCAAGAATCTAAAGATTTCACAAAGTATAATCTGGAAGAGCTGGCTGGTTCCCTTATGACTCATGAATTACATCAGGGAACAGCTGACAGTTCCAGGAACAAAGGTATGGCTCTGACAGCAAACGATCAAGAAGAATCAGAAACTGATGAGGAAGAGGCAGCAATGTTGGTACGTAAATTCAAGAAGTTCTTCAGGAACAACAGATATAAAAATCAAAGAAACAACAAAAAAAAGAGGAACTTCAAATTCCAAAACCTTTGAATGCCACAAATGTGGAAGTACCGAGCACTTCATCAAGGAATGCCCTCTATGGAAGAATGAGAAGGGAAAAGGGAAGGCAAGAGAAACAGGAAGACAACCAGCAAAAGGGAACTTCAACAAAGCCGATTTTCGCAAAGCCGTGATAGCTGCATGGGGAGAATCCGAAAGCGAGGCCGAAACTGAAGCTCCCGTTGAAGAAGAAGAAATAGCCAATCTCTGTCTCATGGCAACGCATGATGAGAAGTCCAAAGGAAAAGAGGTATTGTCTTCTAATTCATTTTTTGATTACTTATTCAAATTGGATAAACATAAATTGATTAAAATGATTTTAGAGTCTCACGAAAACTTAGAAAAACGAACAGCCATCTGTCTCCAGACAAAAAAAGACCTCAAGGCTTGCAAAGACCAAATATCCTACCTAAATTCTTTTAGGTCCGATGTGCAAACTCGATTCTTTGAATTGCTTGATAAGAATGTGATGTTAAAAGAAGCTATAGAAAAGGTTAAACAAGAGAACATCATGTTAAATAATGAATTAAATCAACTTAAGTTTCTAGAAATGGAATTGAGTTATGAGTCTAATAAGGAAATTAAAAGTGTTTTTAATAAAATGAAGTTAGACCTAGAATCCGCCATAAATGAAAATGATCGACTTAGGCTTGAATTAAATTCAAGAGAAAAAGGGAAAATCAAAGAGATTCCCAAATGGATTCTTAATGCTAAAACCAAAGGAACCGAAGGTTTAGGATACAATAAACATGATAAAAAGAAGAAGGTCTATGTCGATCTCCCAAGTAAAAAGGTCTGTTCCTTTTGTGGGAAGACTGGGCACCTGAAACATCAATGTTCAAAAAGGGAACAACATAACAAAATGAACAGCACCCTCTAACAACTAAGTTCGTTTTGCAGGTTCTAGTGAGGGGGAACAGCTCATGGTATCTCGACAGTGGCTGTTCCAAGCACATGACAGGCGATAGATCAAAGTTTCTCTCACTAGAAGCCTATGATGGAGGAACTGTGACCTTTGGCGACAACATGAAAGGAGAAATTATTGCAAAAGGAAAGATAGGAAGGTCAAGTTCCCATGCTATAGAAAATGTATTTTTGGTCGAGAATTTAAAACACAATCTTTTAAGTATCTCTCAATTTTGCGACAAAGGTAACTCTGTAAACTTTACTTCTGAAAAGTGCATCATTTCTAGGAACGACACAGGAGACATCATTCTGGAAGGAATCAGAAAATGGAACACCTACGTGGTGGACCTGCACACTATTCCTAAAACCAGTCTAACGTGTTTGTGCGTTATAGAAGATGACCCTCTTCTTTGGCATAAATGTGTAGGTCATGCTAGTTTTACATTGCTTAATACTTTACGTTCTAAAGACCTAGTAAGAGGATTACCGTCCCTTAAATTTCAAAAGAATGAAGTATGTGATCCTTGTGCCAAAGGAAAACATGCAAGGTCATCCTTCAAACCTAAAAATGTCGTGACCACCTCAAGACCACTTGAATTAATTCATATGGATCTTTGTGGACCAATGAGAATCCAAAGTCGCAGCGGTAAGCGATATGTATTTGTTATAGTTGTTGATTACAGTAGATGTACATGGACATTATTTTTATCTAGCAAAGATGAGGCTTTTGATGAATTTGTTGCATTTGCCACTAAAATTCAGAAATCTAGTAACAATCAACTTGTCCACATAAGATCGGATCATGGAAAAGAATTTGAAAATTCAAAATTTATGGATTATTGTAACGAGCATGGTTTAAGTCACAATTTTTCCGCACCTAGAACACCACAACAAAATGGTGTGGTTGAACGAAAAAATAGAACCTTAGAGGAAATGGCTAGAACCATGTTAATAGCTAGTGGTCTACCTAGAAATTTTTGGGGCGAAGCCGTCAATACTGCATGCTATATATTAAATCGAGTATTAATTAGACCGATCACTTCTAAAACCCCCTACGAATTATTTAAAGGAATTAAACCTAATATTTCATATTTTCGAGTCTTTGGATGTCGATGCTTTGTGCATGTTAATGGAAAACGAAATATAGGTAAATTTGATGAAAGAAGTGATGAAGCAGTATTTCTTGGCTATTCATCTCACAGAAAAGCTTATAGAGTTTATAACAAGAAAACTATGTGTGTTGAGGAATCTGTTCACATTATATTTGATGAAACTAACTTTATGACAAGTGCAAAGCTCGATACGGTGGAATTGCAAACGGAGTATGTTGATGAAGAGACTGATGCCTGATCCCTCCTTCATCTGTTTAATATTTTATTAGTTTAATTTGTTGGCCTCATCCTTTCCAGTTGTAATTTCTAAACAATATTTTTTGCTTTCTTTTGACGTACCAGCTAGGGTACACAACACTTGTTTTCTTATGCTACTAACCATCCTTTATTATCCTTAATTTATTATCCTTTATCCTCTATCCCTTATGGTCTATGATGTTTATTGCATGCTGTTGAATCAAGCCCGAAATCTCATGTCGACGATGGAGAGTTCGATCACATTGTAGCTTATGCATTATCTTGCATTGAGGAGGATAAGGTGAGTGCAAAGGAATGTGATAGCTTGATATTTGGGTCATTTGGTGAAGTGATCAAGATTGGAGATATCATATGCTTTGATGAAAGCAAAAGGAGTAACTTTGGGTCATTACATAATGTAATGAATGATGATGGGATGAGGAGTATGATGGAAATTGATGATGGAGGCTTGATGGAAAGCAAGGCAGCAGCTTTTGGTGATGGCTCGAGCATGTCGAGCACATGGGCACAGTCGAGCAGCAATGAAAGACGCAGGCAGAATGTTCTGAGGAGCCGCTCGAGTGGGTCGAGCAGGCCCGCTCGCCCGAGCGGATGTGCTGCTGCAGGCTTCTGACGTTTCTGTCCTTTTTGCCGAGTATTATGTTTTTGCTTGTTTTGCTTGGGCTTCAAGCACCCATTGTACTAGGTTGTTCTAGAAGGTTCTAGGGAGTTATTAGGTCTATAAAAGAGGGCCAATAACATCATAGAACACATTGGTAGACATACACAAGTGAGATACACTTTGTTGAGAGTTTTCTTCCTTGTTTATGTATTTTGAGAGAATAGCTTTGTTAAGGTGTTAATCAAAGCTATTAGAGTGAATCATTATTGTATTGTTGAATATATTAATGATAAGAATCTTTGTTTGAGGGGGAGGTATCCTAAGATACCTCAAAATTCTTGTGTTGGCCATAGTTTCCATTGTTGCTCTGTTTTTGTTCTTCATTTACACCATTAATCTCCTCTTGTTTCTAACCCAAAATACTTAGCCCATTCACAACAATTGGTATCAGAGCTTTAGGGGAGATTCTTGGGTTGTTTTGTGGGTGAAAGTTAGAGTCTTGGTAAGGGAAACAAGATGGGAGATGGTACCAAGTTCAACATTCCATTGTTTGATGGAAAAATGAATTTTTCGGCTTGGAAGAGCACCGTGGTGGATTTATTGGTGCAACAAGGGATTGATGAGGCTCTTTCAAAGACTAAGCCCTCATACCTTGATGAAGGAAAGTGGATGGCAATGAAGAAGAAGGCGGTGAGTTCTATCCGACTTGCCATTGCTCTAGAGATCAAGTATAATTACTTGGATGAAACCGACCCCGGAGAGTTGTTGGAGAAGCTTCAAGCCGTCTATGCTTCGAAGTCTTTGACCAACAAGCTATGATTGAGATGGGAGTTGTATCAACTCATGAAGGAGGAAGATACAAGCATGCAAGACCACATCAACACATTCAACCAATTGGTGTGTCAATTGTTGAATGCGGATGAGAAGCTTTCGGACATGGAGAAAGCACTATTACTCTTGGCTTCTCTTCCTAAGAGCTACAAAAATGTGGTTCAAGCCTTGCTTCTTGGGAGGGACACAATCACTTTCGATCAAGCCCTAGCCGCTTTGAGAGAAAATGATAGGTTCATGGTGAGGCATGGTGAGGGAGATGAGAAGAAGGGTCATGGTGAGGCTCTATTTGGGGAAGGCTCAAGAGGTAGGTCTAAGGTGAATTTTCAAGCTAAGGGGAAGGGTCAAGAGAAGAGTGATTATAGTAACAAAGAGTGTTACTATTGCAAGAAAAAGGGGCACATACAATCTATGTGCAAGGAGATGAAGGAGGACCTCAAGAGGGGAAAAGAGTTGAGGAATGGAAGAAAAGATGAGAATGGGAGTGCAAACATAGGGCTTCTTGATGAAGAAGAATATGAGGGGGCTTTTCTAGTGGAGGATAGGGAACCTCATAAGAGTGAGTGGTTGATTGACTCCGGTGCATCTTTTCATGTGTGTTGTGAGAGGAAGAAGTTCACTAAGATTAGTTTGTTTGATGGAGGCCTTGTGTCCTTGCCTAATGATGAGAAGGTGAAGGTAGAAGGTGTTGGGGAAGTGGAGATTGTGGCACATGATGGTGTCAAAAGAGTTTTAGGTGGTGTGAGGTTTGTGCCTAAGCTTGATTGCAACCTCATATCACTAGGAAGGTTGGAGACCAAGGGATGTACTTTTGAATCCAAAGAGGGGTTGATGAAAGTCATCAAGGATGGTCAAGTGGTTATGATGGGAAAGAAAAGTAGAAACAACTTGTATGTGCTACAAGTGGGTGGTGGTTGTCAAGGCCACAAGAATGAGAGCAAGTCACCTAAGAAGGGGTTACTTGGAGTTGTTAAGAGATTTGGGCTTGAGGGGGAGATTGTTGAATCAAGCCCGAAATCTCATGTCGACGATGGAGAGTTCGATCACATTGTAGCTTATGCATTATCTTGCATTGAGGAGGATAAGGTGAGTGCAAAGGAATGTGATAGCTTGATATTTGGGTCATTTGGTGAAGTGATCAAGATTGGAGATATCATATGCTTTGATGAAAGCAAAAGGAGTAACTTTGGGTCATTACATAATGTAATGAATGATGATGGGATGAGGAGTATGATGGAAATTGATGATGGAGGCTTGATGGAAAGCAAGGCAGCAGCTTTTGGTGATGGCTCGAGCATGTCGAGCACATGGGCACAGTCGAGCAGCAATGAAAGACGCAGGCAGAATGTTCTGAGGAGCCGCTCGAGTGGGTCGAGCAGGCCCGCTCGCCCGAGCGGATGTGCTGCTGCAGGCTTCTGACGTTTCTGTCCTTTTTGCCGAGTATTATGTTTTTGCTTGTTTTGCTTGGGCTTCAAGCACCCATTGTACTAGGTTGTTCTAGAAGGTTCTAGGGAGTT
This sequence comes from Amaranthus palmeri, assembly GCA_019776075.1. Lineage (NCBI taxonomy): Eukaryota > Viridiplantae > Streptophyta > Magnoliopsida > Caryophyllales > Amaranthaceae > Amaranthus > Amaranthus palmeri. The sequence continues at coordinate 35,725 of JAAKBH010000888.1, forward strand.
ATTAGGTCTATAAAAGAGGGCCAATAACATCATAGAACACATTGGTAGACATACACAAGTGAGATACACTTTGTTGAGAGTTTTCTTCCTTGTTTATGTATTTTGAGAGAATAGCTTTGTTAAGGTGTTAATCAAAGCTATTAGAGTGAATCATTATTGTATTGTTGAATATATTAATGATAAGAATCTTTGTTTGAGGGGGAGGTATCCTAAGATACCTCAAAATTCTTGTGTTGGCCATAGTTTCCATTGTTGCTCTGTTTTTGTTCTTCATTTACACCATTAATCTCCTCTTGTTTCTAACCCAAAATACTTAGCCCATTCACAACAATTGGTATCAGAGCTTTAGGGGAGATTCTTGGGTTGTTTTGTGGGTGAAAGTTAGAGTCTTGGTAAGGGAAACAAGATGGGAGATGGTACCAAGTTCAACATTCCATTGTTTGATGGAAAAATGAATTTTTCGGCTTGGAAGAGCACCGTGGTGGATTTATTGGTGCAACAAGGGATTGATGAGGCTCTTTCAAAGACTAAGCCCTCATACCTTGATGAAGGAAAGTGGATGGCAATGAAGAAGAAGGCGGTGAGTTCTATCCGACTTGCCATTGCTCTAGAGATCAAGTATAATTACTTGGATGAAACCGACCCCGGAGAGTTGTTGGAGAAGCTTCAAGCCGTCTATGCTTCGAAGTCTTTGACCAACAAGCTATGATTGAGATGGGAGTTGTATCAACTCATGAAGGAGGAAGATACAAGCATGCAAGACCACATCAACACATTCAACCAATTGGTGTGTCAATTGTTGAATGCGGATGAGAAGCTTTCGGACATGGAGAAAGCACTATTACTCTTGGCTTCTCTTCCTAAGAGCTACAAAAATGTGGTTCAAGCCTTGCTTCTTGGGAGGGACACAATCACTTTCGATCAAGCCCTAGCCGCTTTGAGAGAAAATGATAGGTTCATGGTGAGGCATGGTGAGGGAGATGAGAAGAAGGGTCATGGTGAGGCTCTATTTGGGGAAGGCTCAAGAGGTAGGTCTAAGGTGAATTTTCAAGCTAAGGGGAAGGGTCAAGAGAAGAGTGATTATAGTAACAAAGAGTGTTACTATTGCAAGAAAAAGGGGCACATACAATCTATGTGCAAGGAGATGAAGGAGGACCTCAAGAGGGGAAAAGAGTTGAGGAATGGAAGAAAAGATGAGAATGGGAGTGCAAACATAGGGCTTCTTGATGAAGAAGAATATGAGGGGGCTTTTCTAGTGGAGGATAGGGAACCTCATAAGAGTGAGTGGTTGATTGACTCCGGTGCATCTTTTCATGTGTGTTGTGAGAGGAAGAAGTTCACTAAGATTAGTTTGTTTGATGGAGGCCTTGTGTCCTTGCCTAATGATGAGAAGGTGAAGGTAGAAGGTGTTGGGGAAGTGGAGATTGTGGCACATGATGGTGTCAAAAGAGTTTTAGGTGGTGTGAGGTTTGTGCCTAAGCTTGATTGCAACCTCATATCACTAGGAAGGTTGGAGACCAAGGGATGTACTTTTGAATCCAAAGAGGGGTTGATGAAAGTCATCAAGGATGGTCAAGTGGTTATGATGGGAAAGAAAAGTAGAAACAACTTGTATGTGCTACAAGTGGGTGGTGGTTGTCAAGGCCACAAGAATGAGAGCAAGTCACCTAAGAAGGGGTTACTTGGAGTTGTTAAGAGATTTGGGCTTGAGGGGGAGATTGTTGAATCAAGCCCGAAATCTCATGTCGACGATGGAGAGTTCGATCACATTGTAGCTTATGCATTATCTTGCATTGAGGAGGATAAGGTGAGTGCAAAGGAATGTGATAGCTTGATATTTGGGTCATTTGGTGAAGTGATCAAGATTGGAGATATCATATGCTTTGATGAAAGCAAAAGGAGTAACTTTGGGTCATTACATAATGTAATGAATGATGATGGGATGAGGAGTATGATGGAAATTGATGATGGAGGCTTGATGGAAAGCAAGGCAGCAGCTTTTGGTGATGGCTCGAGCATGTCGAGCACATGGGCACAGTCGAGCAGCAATGAAAGACGCAGGCAGAATGTTCTGAGGAGCCGCTCGAGTGGGTCGAGCAGGCCCGCTCGCCCGAGCGGATGTGCTGCTGCAGGCTTCTGACGTTTCTGTCCTTTTTGCCGAGTATTATGTTTTTGCTTGTTTTGCTTGGGCTTCAAGCACCCATTGTACTAGGTTGTTCTAGAAGGTTCTAGGGAGTTATTAGGTCTATAAAAGAGGGCCAATAACATCATAGAACACATTGGTAGACATACACAAGTGAGATACACTTTGTTGAGAGTTTTCTTCCTTGTTTATGTATTTTGAGAGAATAGCTTTGTTAAGGTGTTAATCAAAGCTATTAGAGTGAATCATTATTGTATTGTTGAATATATTAATGATAAGAATCTTTGTTTGAGGGGGAGGTATCCTAAGATACCTCAAAATTCTTGTGTTGGCCATAGTTTCCATTGTTGCTCTGTTTTTGTTCTTCATTTACACCATTAATCTCCTCTTGTTTCTAACCCAAAATACTTAGCCCATTCACAACAATTGGTATCAGAGCTTTAGGGGAGATTCTTGGGTTGTTTTGTGGGTGAAAGTTAGAGTCTTGGTAAGGGAAACAAGATGGGAGATGGTACCAAGTTCAACATTCCATTGTTTGATGGAAAAATGAATTTTTCGGCTTGGAAGAGCACCGTGGTGGATTTATTGGTGCAACAAGGGATTGATGAGGCTCTTTCAAAGACTAAGCCCTCATACCTTGATGAAGGAAAGTGGATGGCAATGAAGAAGAAGGCGGTGAGTTCTATCCGACTTGCCATTGCTCTAGAGATCAAGTATAATTACTTGGATGAAACCGACCCCGGAGAGTTGTTGGAGAAGCTTCAAGCCGTCTATGCTTCGAAGTCTTTGACCAACAAGCTATGATTGAGATGGGAGTTGTATCAACTCATGAAGGAGGAAGATACAAGCATGCAAGACCACATCAACACATTCAACCAATTGGTGTGTCAATTGTTGAATGCGGATGAGAAGCTTTCGGACATGGAGAAAGCACTATTACTCTTGGCTTCTCTTCCTAAGAGCTACAAAAATGTGGTTCAAGCCTTGCTTCTTGGGAGGGACACAATCACTTTCGATCAAGCCCTAGCCGCTTTGAGAGAAAATGATAGGTTCATGGTGAGGCATGGTGAGGGAGATGAGAAGAAGGGTCATGGTGAGGCTCTATTTGGGGAAGGCTCAAGAGGTAGGTCTAAGGTGAATTTTCAAGCTAAGGGGAAGGGTCAAGAGAAGAGTGATTATAGTAACAAAGAGTGTTACTATTGCAAGAAAAAGGGGCACATACAATCTATGTGCAAGGAGATGAAGGAGGACCTCAAGAGGGGAAAAGAGTTGAGGAATGGAAGAAAAGATGAGAATGGGAGTGCAAACATAGGGCTTCTTGATGAAGAAGAATATGAGGGGGCTTTTCTAGTGGAGGATAGGGAACCTCATAAGAGTGAGTGGTTGATTGACTCCGGTGCATCTTTTCATGTGTGTTGTGAGAGGAAGAAGTTCACTAAGATTAGTTTGTTTGATGGAGGCCTTGTGTCCTTGCCTAATGATGAGAAGGTGAAGGTAGAAGGTGTTGGGGAAGTGGAGATTGTGGCACATGATGGTGTCAAAAGAGTTTTAGGTGGTGTGAGGTTTGTGCCTAAGCTTGATTGCAACCTCATATCACTAGGAAGGTTGGAGACCAAGGGATGTACTTTTGAATCCAAAGAGGGGTTGATGAAAGTCATCAAGGATGGTCAAGTGGTTATGATGGGAAAGAAAAGTAGAAACAACTTGTATGTGCTACAAGTGGGTGGTGGTTGTCAAGGCCACAAGAATGAGAGCAAGTCACCTAAGAAGGGGTTACTTGGAGTTGTTAAGAGATTTGGGCTTGAGGGGGAGATTGTTGAATCAAGCCCGAAATCTCATGTCGACGATGGAGAGTTCGATCACATTGTAGCTTATGCATTATCTTGCATTGAGGAGGATAAGGTGAGTGCAAAGGAATGTGATAGCTTGATATTTGGGTCATTTGGTGAAGTGATCAAGATTGGAGATATCATATGCTTTGATGAAAGCAAAAGGAGTAACTTTGGGTCATTACATAATGTAATGAATGATGATGGGATGAGGAGTATGATGGAAATTGATGATGGAGGCTTGATGGAAAGCAAGGCAGCAGCTTTTGGTGATGGCTCGAGCATGTCGAGCACATGGGCACAGTCGAGCAGCAATGAAAGACGCAGGCAGAATGTTCTGAGGAGCCGCTCGAGTGGGTCGAGCAGGCCCGCTCGCCCGAGCGGATGTGCTGCTGCAGGCTTCTGACGTTTCTGTCCTTTTTGCCGAGTATTATGTTTTTGCTTGTTTTGCTTGGGCTTCAAGCACCCATTGTACTAGGTTGTTCTAGAAGGTTCTAGGGAGTTATTAGGTCTATAAAAGAGGGCCAATAACATCATAGAACACATTGGTAGACATACACAAGTGAGATACACTTTGTTGAGAGTTTTCTTCCTTGTTTATGTATTTTGAGAGAATAGCTTTGTTAAGGTGTTAATCAAAGCTATTAGAGTGAATCATTATTGTATTGTTGAATATATTAATGATAAGAATCTTTGTTTGAGGGGGAGGTATCCTAAGATACCTCAAAATTCTTGTGTTGGCCATAGTTTCCATTGTTGCTCTGTTTTTGTTCTTCATTTACACCATTAATCTCCTCTTGTTTCTAACCCAAAATACTTAGCCCATTCACAACAATTGGTATCAGAGCTTTAGGGGAGATTCTTGGGTTGTTTTGTGGGTGAAAGTTAGAGTCTTGGTAAGGGAAACAAGATGGGAGATGGTACCAAGTTCAACATTCCATTGTTTGATGGAAAAATGAATTTTTCGGCTTGGAAGAGCACCGTGGTGGATTTATTGGTGCAACAAGGGATTGATGAGGCTCTTTCAAAGACTAAGCCCTCATACCTTGATGAAGGAAAGTGGATGGCAATGAAGAAGAAGGCGGTGAGTTCTATCCGACTTGCCATTGCTCTAGAGATCAAGTATAATTACTTGGATGAAACCGACCCCGGAGAGTTGTTGGAGAAGCTTCAAGCCGTCTATGCTTCGAAGTCTTTGACCAACAAGCTATGATTGAGATGGGAGTTGTATCAACTCATGAAGGAGGAAGATACAAGCATGCAAGACCACATCAACACATTCAACCAATTGGTGTGTCAATTGTTGAATGCGGATGAGAAGCTTTCGGACATGGAGAAAGCACTATTACTCTTGGCTTCTCTTCCTAAGAGCTACAAAAATGTGGTTCAAGCCTTGCTTCTTGGGAGGGACACAATCACTTTCGATCAAGCCCTAGCCGCTTTGAGAGAAAATGATAGGTTCATGGTGAGGCATGGTGAGGGAGATGAGAAGAAGGGTCATGGTGAGGCTCTATTTGGGGAAGGCTCAAGAGGTAGGTCTAAGGTGAATTTTCAAGCTAAGGGGAAGGGTCAAGAGAAGAGTGATTATAGTAACAAAGAGTGTTACTATTGCAAGAAAAAGGGGCACATACAATCTATGTGCAAGGAGATGAAGGAGGACCTCAAGAGGGGAAAAGAGTTGAGGAATGGAAGAAAAGATGAGAATGGGAGTGCAAACATAGGGCTTCTTGATGAAGAAGAATATGAGGGGGCTTTTCTAGTGGAGGATAGGGAACCTCATAAGAGTGAGTGGTTGATTGACTCCGGTGCATCTTTTCATGTGTGTTGTGAGAGGAAGAAGTTCACTAAGATTAGTTTGTTTGATGGAGGCCTTGTGTCCTTGCCTAATGATGAGAAGGTGAAGGTAGAAGGTGTTGGGGAAGTGGAGATTGTGGCACATGATGGTGTCAAAAGAGTTTTAGGTGGTGTGAGGTTTGTGCCTAAGCTTGATTGCAACCTCATATCACTAGGAAGGTTGGAGACCAAGGGATGTACTTTTGAATCCAAAGAGGGGTTGATGAAAGTCATCAAGGATGGTCAAGTGGTTATGATGGGAAAGAAAAGTAGAAACAACTTGTATGTGCTACAAGTGGGTGGTGGTTGTCAAGGCCACAAGAATGAGAGCAAGTCACCTAAGAAGGGGTTACTTGGAGTTGTTAAGAGATTTGGGCTTGAGGGGGAGATTGTTGAATCAAGCCCGAAATCTCATGTCGACGATGGAGAGTTCGATCACATTGTAGCTTATGCATTATCTTGCATTGAGGAGGATAAGGTGAGTGCAAAGGAATGTGATAGCTTGATATTTGGGTCATTTGGTGAAGTGATCAAGATTGGAGATATCATATGCTTTGATGAAAGCAAAAGGAGTAACTTTGGGTCATTACATAATGTAATGAATGATGATGGGATGAGGAGTATGATGGAAATTGATGATGGAGGCTTGATGGAAAGCAAGGCAGCAGCTTTTGGTGATGGCTCGAGCATGTCGAGCACATGGGCACAGTCGAGCAGCAATGAAAGACGCAGGCAGAATGTTCTGAGGAGCCGCTCGAGTGGGTCGAGCAGGCCCGCTCGCCCGAGCGGATGTGCTGCTGCAGGCTTCTGACGTTTCTGTCCTTTTTGCCGAGTATTATGTTTTTGCTTGTTTTGCTTGGGCTTCAAGCACCCATTGTACTAGGTTGTTCTAGAAGGTTCTAGGGAGTTATTAGGTCTATAAAAGAGGGCCAATAACATCATAGAACACATTGGTAGACATACACAAGTGAGATACACTTTGTTGAGAGTTTTCTTCCTTGTTTATGTATTTTGAGAGAATAGCTTTGTTAAGGTGTTAATCAAAGCTATTAGAGTGAATCATTATTGTATTGTTGAATATATTAATGATAAGAATCTTTGTTTGAGGGGGAGGTATCCTAAGATACCTCAAAATTCTTGTGTTGGCCATAGTTTCCATTGTTGCTCTGTTTTTGTTCTTCATTTACACCATTAATCTCCTCTTGTTTCTAACCCAAAATACTTAGCCCATTCACAACAATTGGTATCAGAGCTTTAGGGGAGATTCTTGGGTTGTTTTGTGGGTGAAAGTTAGAGTCTTGGTAAGGGAAACAAGATGGGAGATGGTACCAAGTTCAACATTCCATTGTTTGATGGAAAAATGAATTTTTCGGCTTGGAAGAGCACCGTGGTGGATTTATTGGTGCAACAAGGGATTGATGAGGCTCTTTCAAAGACTAAGCCCTCATACCTTGATGAAGGAAAGTGGATGGCAATGAAGAAGAAGGCGGTGAGTTCTATCCGACTTGCCATTGCTCTAGAGATCAAGTATAATTACTTGGATGAAACCGACCCCGGAGAGTTGTTGGAGAAGCTTCAAGCCGTCTATGCTTCGAAGTCTTTGACCAACAAGCTATGATTGAGATGGGAGTTGTATCAACTCATGAAGGAGGAAGATACAAGCATGCAAGACCACATCAACACATTCAACCAATTGGTGTGTCAATTGTTGAATGCGGATGAGAAGCTTTCGGACATGGAGAAAGCACTATTACTCTTGGCTTCTCTTCCTAAGAGCTACAAAAATGTGGTTCAAGCCTTGCTTCTTGGGAGGGACACAATCACTTTCGATCAAGCCCTAGCCGCTTTGAGAGAAAATGATAGGTTCATGGTGAGGCATGGTGAGGGAGATGAGAAGAAGGGTCATGGTGAGGCTCTATTTGGGGAAGGCTCAAGAGGTAGGTCTAAGGTGAATTTTCAAGCTAAGGGGAAGGGTCAAGAGAAGAGTGATTATAGTAACAAAGAGTGTTACTATTGCAAGAAAAAGGGGCACATACAATCTATGTGCAAGGAGATGAAGGAGGACCTCAAGAGGGGAAAAGAGTTGAGGAATGGAAGAAAAGATGAGAATGGGAGTGCAAACATAGGGCTTCTTGATGAAGAAGAATATGAGGGGGCTTTTCTAGTGGAGGATAGGGAACCTCATAAGAGTGAGTGGTTGATTGACTCCGGTGCATCTTTTCATGTGTGTTGTGAGAGGAAGAAGTTCACTAAGATTAGTTTGTTTGATGGAGGCCTTGTGTCCTTGCCTAATGATGAGAAGGTGAAGGTAGAAGGTGTTGGGGAAGTGGAGATTGTGGCACATGATGGTGTCAAAAGAGTTTTAGGTGGTGTGAGGTTTGTGCCTAAGCTTGATTGCAACCTCATATCACTAGGAAGGTTGGAGACCAAGGGATGTACTTTTGAATCCAAAGAGGGGTTGATGAAAGTCATCAAGGATGGTCAAGTGGTTATGATGGGAAAGAAAAGTAGAAACAACTTGTATGTGCTACAAGTGGGTGGTGGTTGTCAAGGCCACAAGAATGAGAGCAAGTCACCTAAGAAGGGGTTACTTGGAGTTGTTAAGAGATTTGGGCTTGAGGGGGAGATTGTTGAATCAAGCCCGAAATCTCATGTCGACGATGGAGAGTTCGATCACATTGTAGCTTATGCATTATCTTGCATTGAGGAGGATAAGGTGAGTGCAAAGGAATGTGATAGCTTGATATTTGGGTCATTTGGTGAAGTGATCAAGATTGGAGATATCATATGCTTTGATGAAAGCAAAAGGAGTAACTTTGGGTCATTACATAATGTAATGAATGATGATGGGATGAGGAGTATGATGGAAATTGATGATGGAGGCTTGATGGAAAGCAAGGCAGCAGCTTTTGGTGATGGCTCGAGCATGTCGAGCACATGGGCACAGTCGAGCAGCAATGAAAGACGCAGGCAGAATGTTCTGAGGAGCCGCTCGAGTGGGTCGAGCAGGCCCGCTCGCCCGAGCGGATGTGCTGCTGCAGGCTTCTGACGTTTCTGTCCTTTTTGCCGAGTATTATGTTTTTGCTTGTTTTGCTTGGGCTTCAAGCACCCATTGTACTAGGTTGTTCTAGAAGGTTCTAGGGAGTTATTAGGTCTATAAAAGAGGGCCAATAACATCATAGAACACATTGGTAGACATACACAAGTGAGATACACTTTGTTGAGAGTTTTCTTCCTTGTTTATGTATTTTGAGAGAATAGCTTTGTTAAGGTGTTAATCAAAGCTATTAGAGTGAATCATTATTGTATTGTTGAATATATTAATGATAAGAATCTTTGTTTGAGGGGGAGGTATCCTAAGATACCTCAAAATTCTTGTGTTGGCCATAGTTTCCATTGTTGCTCTGTTTTTGTTCTTCATTTACACCATTAATCTCCTCTTGTTTCTAACCCAAAATACTTAGCCCATTCACAACACATGCATTTCTTGATTCATGTTTAGGCATTTGCTTACTTAGTTTGCTGCTTACTTTCTTAATTTGTCTAATGCTTGCCTTAAAGCTGTGGATTGATATATACCCCTACTTTTTGATTAATGTCAAAAGGGGGAAGAAGGCAACAAACTTAAGTGACTCTTGTGAATGCTTACGTATTACTTAATCTTTGGATTAGTTGTTCTCTGTTTGTTACTAAAATACTTTACATGGTTATGCTTTTCATGGATCATATTATTATAGTATGCTTACGCTTAGCTTAGTTTAGGATTCATATTTTGTTTTGGACTCTATTGGTTGCATTTTATTGTTTTAATTATATGGGATTCTTTGTTGCTAGTCAATTTGTTTGTTTTAGATTCTTACAACTTCATATTATTGAAGTTCTTAAACTGTTGTGTTTCTTAATTTATACGTTTATTAATTTTTATGTTTTGTTTTGTTTTAATTTTTATTATATTTAATTTTGAAAACTTAAGTCATGTTTAACCACATGATTTTTGACAAGTTTTTAAATTTTCATTTATTAGAGTAATATGTTTGCTTAAGAGTTTAGTAAATTGTTTCTAATGATTTAATTTACTAGATATGGTTGAACTTGTGTTAATCTCTAGCATGTTCACTTTATATGTTTTACTCTATATTTTAATTAAGTTTGTTTATAAAGTTTGCCATCATCAAAAAGGGGGAATTTGTTGGCCCATTTGGTTTTGATGGTGACTTAAACTTTTATAAACAAACAAATTGTGTTTGAGATTGTTTTGATAGGTTATATATCCGATCATTAAAAGATCGTCGATGGAATCTTAAGAAGTTGTGAAAGAACATTGCTACTCTACGTCCTATACTAGAAGGTATGGAATAGTTCCAAGATTGGTCAAAATCGAAGAATGTTCAAACGGAGACAATGCAGTGTTCCCAGCACAACTGGTCAGAGAATTGGTCAACGGATATTAAGAAAATAATTTTTAGTTTTATTTTTCTTTTTATTTTGTTGTACGGATGAAAAATAAGTTAGCACAAGGATCTAATTTGGTAATTAAATTAACTAACTTTTAAAATATTTAACACTAAAATAACTCCCTAAAAATAGGATCTAATCTATTTTTAGCTAAAAGACCAAAATTACTTGGAGTAACCCCCAAGTATCTTCGCCCACTACTACACGGTTCATGCCCACTAATCCCACATCATTAGATCATGGGTTTATGGCAAAACCTAATTTTAATGGGTATATAAATGTTTTTTATAACCGACATTATGTGAGATCAAGGAGAATTTTGAGAAAAATCATTTTGAGTGCCCACATAATATTTCGTGAGATCAAGATCAAGAAAAGAGAAATATTAAGTGTTCTTAATTGCTAATTAAATTCCACAAAAATTTCCTTGTGCTATTCCTTGTTTTTTCATCCAATCTTAGAGAATTTCTTTGTATGGTTTTTATGAGTGTGTAACTTAGACTTTGGGAAGTCTAAAGGGGAAAAGTGAGAAATTTATGTAAAAGAGAGAAAAGAGAAACGAAAAGGAGGAACACGAGAAGGAAAAGAGAAGGTTAGGCCTAGAGAATAGAAGGAGAATAGAAGTTTTATGTAATAAAGAATTGTAATTACATAAAATATTAATAAGAGAAGTTGAAATCCCTAGTGGGTCGTGGTTTTCTTTCTTTTAAGGCCAAGAAAGTTTTCCACGTCAAATCTTTGTGTTCTTTTTAGTTTCTTTATATTGCTTTGAGTATTTTTATTGTTAAAAATTCCGCAAGAAAAACAGGGCAAAAATACTCCTAGGGCAACACAATAATTCACCCCCCCTCTTATTGCGTTCTATATCTTTAAGTGTTTCTATAGTAGTAGTAGGTATTGAAAAAAAAAAAACAGGAAAAAGAGCAAAAACACGAAAGGAACGAAAACGGAGGCAGAGACTTGAGTGACGATCGACGCTCAACATGCGACGAGTCGTCGCATAGTTTCTGGAAAATGGGAGTTTGAAATGACAAGAGCGACGATCGTCGCTCCATAGGCGACGAGTAGTCGCTTACATTCTGGAAAAAAAGGGTTTGAGGCAGAAATTGAGCGACGAGTCGTCGCCCCCTAAAGCGACGCTCGTCGCCTACAAAAATCGCAGATTTCAGGCTTTTATTAAAGGGAAATCCGAAAAACCCTATCTTATTTTCCCTTTATATACCCATTCCCACCAATACTTCTCCCATCATCATCATCCTCTCATCTCTCCCAGGGGCGGATCCATATCAATTCAGTGCTGTCAATTGACAGCACTTGAATGCAGATAAGTTGTATTCTATACTACTAGTACTCTTAATCTTTCCCACTGCAGAGCAATGTTCGACACCTATACTCAACAATGTCACCCACACTCTTCTTTAGTAATTACTTCCCACTTCCCTTTCTCTTTTTGAAACTAGAAATTAACTTTTAGGAATTTGAAGTACTTCTATATTTTATGATATGGTTCAATTTATGTAATCTTGATTTGCTTGATTAATTTCTTATATTGTTTTAAATTAAATCAACAAATTAAAATTTCGTTTTCTTTTTTGTATTACTAATTTGCTTTTTCTACCTGATTATTTTTAATGAAATGTATATATAATAGTATAATTTGGATGACATGGATATAATAACGCAATTACTAACATATTTTCAAAAAATCAAACCAATGGCTTCTCATACTTCATCCGTTTCGCAATACTTGCACCAATTACATTTTTGTGCAATCCAATATGTTTGTCGGATCATTTATATATAGAGTTATACATATCTAAAAATTATAAATATTTGATATTATGAATATATGCAACGAGACAAATAGAATAATATCCCACATGACTATGTTTTTTTCGTATAATAGACGAAATATGTAAATTACTGTAGAATGAATGATGATTAGTGCAAATATTAATTTGGTGCAAGTATAAGAAACAGAGGAAGTATTTAGCGTCTATTTCAAGGTTAGAAAATTCAAAAGTTCTCTGCATCAAGATTTATATAAGTTATATCGAATTAATACAAATTTTAAATTATGATGCAAATCATCGTAATGAGGTTAAAAAAGGCATTATCAACTTGAAAATATGATTAATGCACCACTTTAAGCGTGTAAAATCTCAACGAATATTGTTATCTTACTTTAAAAGTTGTCAAATGTAATTCTAACTATTGACATCACTTATATTTTTTCTGGATCCGCCACTGATCTCTCCAATCTCTCTCTAACCCTCATTCCCTCACCATCATCTACATCCCTCACCTTCATCCTCCAAGGGTTCCAAGCCTTCAAGAGTTTCAAGCTTCCATTCAAGTGTTCCATTAAAGGAGTCCTACAAATCTCTCATCCTCAAGGGTCTCTCTTATTCCTCAAGGATCTCAAGGTATAATTCTCCTCCCTTTTCTAATTGAGGTTGTGTTTTAAGTGTAAGATTGTGGTTTTGTGGTCTTTGTCAATCTTGGATTTCTTGCCCTAAGTTTTAAGATTTGTGGATTATTTGTCCTAGATTGTAGCTTAAGGTTTTGGACTCTAATTTGTGTGCTTTGTTTTGTGTTGTTGGACTTTTGTTTTTGATTGAGCTGGTATACATGTTGATAACCGGATTCTAGTGCGTCGTAAACACTAAAGACGTAAGTTATGCAAACACATTTATAAACACCCTAATTACAACTGTAACGTGTATAGAGGTAAGTTGGAGATCGAACCACAAGGAACAAGGGTAAGGAAGATTAAGTGCTAGGTGTAGATGGAAAAAGTGTGTGTATGTAGGTGGGTGTTTTAAACTAAACTAAGGAAAGCGATAAACAAGATTAAGATAACGATAGGAAACAAACGGGGTTGGTGAGGATTCACCCTAGGTCGATACTATGTTCTCATACGAAGCTAAGTTAAGGGAGATCGAGCGTGGCTCCATCAAGACACTCTAGATGACATGGGGAAGTTAATGACCTATAGTCAATGCGAACGACCCATAATCGCCCTATGTCTCACAAGGGAGTGGCAGGCTAAGATATGTATCGAATATCAATCAATCAAACCACAACAACCTCAACCCTAATCTAGCATATGAACAACATTCACCAAACCTAGGGTTTCACCAAACCAAAAACCCCTAAGAAATCTACTCTAGCATGTTTGAAGTGAAAACAACAAAGAACAAGAAAGAAAGCATGTATGTAAACATTAGGGCAACAAATAAACTAACAATAATGAAAGGCAAAGCAAGAAAACTAACTACCAACTATTCTAGAAAGCAATAACCAAAGTAAGAACAATAAATGAAAGCAAAAGAACAAGATTCAAAGCAATAAATGAAACATTAAAGAAGAAAGCATTAAATGACATGAATGAAAGATAAACAAAGGCAATAAAGAGAAATGGAAAGATAAACTTACATAAACTAAGGTGCTTGAATGAAAGGAATTGAAATTACAAGACTTGAAATGTAAAGGAAAGCATTAAACACTAATCTAGGGCAAGAAATGTAAATGGAAAGCAATAAATGATGTTTAATAGAAGAGGGAGTTTCTATCTATCAAAGCATGAGAAGTATGTTCATAAAAGTGCGATATAGGCTACAAGAAGTGGGAACAAAAGCCCTAAAAATATCCTACGTGGCAAGCTTCGAAGAGAAAAGCAATCGCAGGGAATCATGTCGAGATTCGCCCGAATGGGGGTCAGATTCGCCCGAATCTGCCCATTCGCCCGAATGTGGGTCGAATTCGGGTGTTCCAGAAACTTGAGGATTTGCACTTGGGAGCTGCTGTGAAGATTCGCCCAAAGCTGGTTCATTCGCCCGAATGGGCTTCAATTCGGGTAAAACAGTAGCTTATGGCCTTTGCTTTGAGTTGCTGCAGGTCCATTTGACCAAATGGACTTCAGATTCGACCGAATGTGGTCTTTTTGGCCACATTAAGACTTCAAACCATGCTTAAATGATTCCCGACGTTTGCGATACCTTCGGGGATGACCCGAAACACTTGTGAGCACCTCGAAACACGTGCATTTCCTTCGACCTTGATGTCTAAGCCTCGAACTCAACCCGAATCACCTCGAAATCTCCCGAAAACACCTAAAATGATCTCTAAACACCATGGAGACAAGAACAAGGTAAAATCGAGTGTATATAGCATAAAATCAATGTAAAACACCGAGATACGACACCAAAGTAGGGCTATAAATGTGCTCTAAATCGAGCACATCACCTGTCATATAACATGAACCTCTTTCGATCTAAGTCCAAAAGAGCTCGTCAAGTCAGTGAAGGGTCGTCCTGATGACCACATGGTGATGACTTCTCCCCTCCAAGGAGGGAAGTCCACAAAGACAACTCACCACCACCACCTGAGCCCCGCAGGGCTCATGGCAGCTCTTCTGTCCGCACTATGAGATGTGTGCTCACACCATCTCAAACACAGACCTTTATAAAGCTGAGTAACCGAACCACCATTGTAACACCCCGGCCCCTCGGACCGCCGGTGACTACTCATGGAGACTGTAGACTAGCCCCACATACCAACACAAGTCTTTCCAGTGCACTTTGGCCTCACTCGTGCGCACCCGGAAAACTTCCCAAGATGTCACCCATCCTAAGATTTCTCCCCACCAAGCACGCTTAACTGTGGAGTTCTTAGCAAATGGGCTCCCTTGAAAAGAAGATGCACCTTGTTGATATGAGTAGTCTATCAATCTCTTTTCAAGCTAAATCTGGGGTATCACACTCACCCCCACTTAACAATACAACGTCCTCGTTGGACCGTCCCTTCAGGATCTGTTCCCTCGCTAGGTGCGCTGAACACACAATCAGCCACGGTCGCAGGGTTGCTCTGATACCATTTGTAACACCCCGGCCCCTCGGACCGCCGATGACTACTCATGGAGACTGTAGACTAGCCCCACAGACCAACACAAGTCTTTCCAGCGCATTTTGGCCTCACTCGTGCGCACCCGAAAAACTTCCCAGGAGGTCACCCATCCTAAGATTTCTCCCCACCAAGCACGCTTAACTGTGGAGTTCTTAGCAAATGGGCTCCCTTGAAAAGAAGATGCACCTTGTTGATATGAGTAGTCTATCAATCTCTTTTCATGCTAAATCTGGGGTATCACAACCATACCCACGGCTGACCCTAGAATTTCTGTCCACCCTAGAGTGTCATGTCTCGTCCAGGGGGTGCGCATACTACTACCATCACGTTCAAGGCATTCAACTGCACCTATAGTATGACGTACCCCCATATCGCAAATGCGTTTAGGTGGGGTATTTTGGAGGGTGAATACCCAGCCCCCTCAAGGGAGGCTATATGCAGGTTTTGGTCCGAGCTGACTGGGGGCCTAGCCTACGCCCGCGCGGGGAACAAGATAAGTAAGATCTGGCACCCCGCACTGCGATATGTGTACCGGTACCTTGCCATGACCGTCTTCGGTCAAGGTGAGCCTACACAGGTACAGCAGTCCGAGTTAGGGCATTTTTATGCCTTATATGTACCTGATTACCCGGTACCCAATTGGGTATATTTATTTGTGTCACGGTGCTTGGATATCAAGACGTCCGAAAAAGGGCAAGATATCCATCGATGGTATGGTTAATCTATTGGCTCAAAGTCTCGGGATTGAAATCCCCGATGACTGTGCTACTCAAGATACCACCGCAGGTAATACCTACAACTTTGCGGCCTTAAAGCATATCAAGTTTTTTATTTATAGAGGTCGTGACGGTCCACACTTCCCTTGCCCCAATGGGCAGATTCTTTACCATCCCCCTAAACCCAGGCATATGTTTAACATTGAACATGATGAAGATGCCAGAACTATGTTTAACGCCACAAAGCGGTGTCGATATGCTGGGTGGCCGCCACAGGCAGGAGGAGGCGGGGGGACATGAGGAGGAGGAGGCCGACCATGCTGAATAGGCCGCACCTATGGAGGAGGATATCCATGGAGCTTAACCTTATCAGGAAGAGCCCTATCATGGGTATCTCTATTAGCAGGTACCCTCATATGATTATGAGGAAGATCGAACCTAGCGTAACGATATGCTAGACCGGGTTCGCAATGTAGAAGGAAGGGTAGACCGAATAGATGATCAGTTGCAAACCCTTCATGAAACCTGCACCTATCAGTGGAACATGCTGCACGATTCCTATGATTCAGACATGTACGACATCAATACACGTCTGAGTCAAGTGATGTTGGCTCAAGAGGCCCAGCTCGCCCATTTTGCGGGCAATCCATTCCACGATCCTAAGGCCGACATAGCTGAATTGCAGGCCCAAAGGGGGAGAGAAAAGGAAGCCGCCATGGAGGCAAAGCGATCAAGGAGAAAATCTTTCTCCTGGTTCAGGCCCAAAGGGAGAAAGAAATATATGCTCACATATAGGAGGTCAAATAAAATCGAGATGATTAAGTATATTGACTTCGATTTTTCAAATTTTGTCACGACGCTGCGTATAGTGGATTCTATACAAAGAGCACTTAAGTTATTTTGTGACAAAGATTCCGCTGCGAAATTTTAAACAACAATCAGAGTTCGAGGAAGTCAAAGTTTGTGGCTCTCAAATTCTAGGTTGTAAAGGGAAAAGATCAGGGTAAAGAATTTTCAATTGCACATATTAATAAAAACACTATAGTTGCGGATCCGATTTCCAACGCATTACAATAGTTTCTTGAGCTTTTAGCTCATATGGGTGTTGTTTCTGATATGAAGGATGTTCTATTCTAGTGGGAGTTTGTAAATTTCATTTATTGAACATGTGTTGACGTTTTAGTTATAAAGTTTTCTGTAGAAATTAAGGTATGATAAAGTTTGGTTTTATACCTTGATTATATTTTTGGTAATAGTTTGATCTCACTATTAAATTTGACCAGTTGGATACAAACATGTTAAGATCACATTGCATGTTGTTTCCATGCTACACATCCACTTCATGATCTATGTCATTCTTTTGTGTTGGTATTATGATTATTGAGGTCTAGTTACGCCAAATATAACAAAGATAGCTTTGGTCTATGCTAATATAATGGATGGACGAGATCGGTTTTTGATACATTACAGTTTTTGACATTATGGTTGAGCTCAAATTAGGTTTTACAATGATATAAGTTTACTTATATGTAATTATTTATATGTCATTATAATTAATTAAACTGTCTTTATGCCCTACTTAAAGTGATCTAATTAAAGTTAAAGGGTTTGGGCTTAAATGTATCAACAGGTTGTGGGCCTTAAATGTGTAGAGACTCGTTTTATGACTGGAATCTATGATGGGCCGAATATCAGTCACAAGTTATTATATATATAGCAGCTGTGGTCCCTAGGTTATACATATTCCTTTTCTCATGTCATCCCATTATCAGAGAGAATTAATTGTGATAACATTAAGGGTTGTCACTTTAGGGAATACGTGTTAATTTAGAAGATCCAAACGCGCTCATTTTCAAGATTATCTACCGTGCTATGGAATCGGGTAATTTTAAGTTTTGTCTTTTTGGTTTGTTCTTCTAATTCAACACAGTCGATCTTATTTGATAGTAATGGTATTCACCATTTCCTTGTCCCATCACATAACCCTCATTTTTGTCGACATCATCACGAGGACCAAAAGCTAACCACTTATTAACAATTTCAGATTCACCCTTGAGTTCTTCACATATTACTTGATTATGAAACCAATTAGTAAACATCCTGTTATGCAACTGCATCAATGCCCTATCCCCTTTGGAAGTATATTTTTGCGCGCAATATATCAAAATGCTCATTCAAAAAAGGATGGACTTTTGGAATATGATGCAACACATACAGGTGTGCTTGTATAAGACTTTCTCGAGGAGGTGTCATTGATTTAGAGCCAATTGTTCTTTTTACCTCAAGCCTTCCTTCATGTCGAGAGCTGGAAAGTCCAATAGGCTTTGCCAGGGCCATATACTCGACTATAAAGTTATCAATCTCATCGCTCGTAGTGCCTTGAATCATACTCCCTTCGGATTGTGCTGGATTCCTCACTTTGTTTTGTAAAACACCCATATGTCTTTCAAAAGTATAACACTACCTTAAAAAACTACACCCAAAAGCTTGATTTCACGAACGAGATGGACAATAAGATGAACCTTTAGGTAAAAGAAAGAAGGTGGAAAATACATCTCAAACTTGCATAAAGTTACAATCACGTCGACTTAAAGAGCATCAAGTTTAAAGTGATAAAGAACTTTACTACAAATTGTGTTGAAGAACGAATATAGCTCGGTAATAGCATATCTCACATTGGCAGTATTCCTCGGAGTGTAATTTGTAAGAACACTTGCATCATTATACAAGAACACAAAGAGTAAGAGCAACAAGCTATTTATAATTATTATATAATAAAGTAATATGTAAAAATAAAAATAATAGGCGTTTTATTAGCATGAAGTTAGACATAAAACAAAAGAAAAGTTAGACATATAATGTGATTTTAAGTGGTAATGAAAAATTGTTAACAATGGTTTATAATCAAAGTTTCATTTTTACAATGACATGATACATTTAATGAAAATTTACATGTCTAGTCATTTTCATTAATATCTTTTAATACCAACAACCAAACATATATATTTTACTTTTACTTTTGTATATATTTGCTTATCTTTAGAGAAACCAAAATGATAAATTATATATTATAAAACCAGTAATAAATAATAATTAATTATTATAATTCTGTGTTTTTTTAAAAAAACACTTATAAGGTAGTAATTAATGAACTGATTATATGATTGTCTTTACTTTCAAACTTACATCAAGGCAAAATTAACGAATCTCATAAGTGAATAAAAAAATTATTTGCCACTTCCAGCTGGTTTTCTGCACACAGAAAGAAGAACGATTAAAACTGCAACTCCTCCGATGATTCCCACGATGATTGCGACTGTTTTTGCAACTTCATCATCATGCGTTGGACCTGTAAAATCACATTTAAACAAGAAAAATTATATGTTATATAAATTATAAAACCTCTTTGATATGATTGTTGTTAAGACTAAAAAGATTAGATGTCTCTTTAATCATCCTTATCTCTGGCGTTTAATATTTCACTTATAGTGAATAATGGATACGAGATTTAAATTAGCAATTCTTTATCACGTTAATTTCTGGTACTGTGTGAAAGATTCTCAATTAAAATTTCAATATAGGATATAACATATCTTGACCCTACTATTTTATTGGATATATAAATTATTTCCATTAAACAGTACACTGTAGATTTTTTCAATTAAATCGTAACATATATTCATATTCAGTTGAACTTAATTTCTTTTGTGAGTATATTTGAACAAGCTTTGAATACGGATTTCGGATTCAAGTTGCCTTAAATTAAATAAACACCAACATAAAACCACCAAAAATGTTAATGCATACCTTCTAGGATGATTATTTTATTATTAAATTACTAAAATATAATTAACTTTTTTGTGACATAATATAAGATTTAGTGACATTATAAAGCTCATTGATTTATATTCCTAATGTTATAGTTGTTGGTTTTTATTTTAGTTTCATTATAAAGTAATTTAGTGATACTTTATTGGCCTTTAGTGACATATGTAATTGCACTATAGACTATAGTGACATTTATGAGAAATGTCACTCGATTCTATATTGCAAAAAACTTTAACATTATTTTTTATTATATATTGCTAATAGGTCTATTATATATATATATATAGTACATACCATTAGTGACATTTGAATTAAAGGTGACTTAATATATCACATTAAAAATATACTCCTTCCAACACAATTCAATTGTCTCATTTTCTTATTTGGGCAATTCACTTCAATTGCCTCTTTCCTTTTTTGTCTATCTTTTTTTACCTAAATACCCTTGATTTTCCAATTCCCAATACTCAAATATCACCTTTACAATTAATTTAATCAATTAAAATACCCAACTACCACCTTTTTGGTGGACTCCATCACACTCTTAATACCCGTGCTCAACTCAAATGAGACAATTGAATTGTGTTGAAGGGAGTATTAATTATGTTATGAATTTCATTATTAAGATGCATATAGACTTAGTTAATTATAAATGATCACCACATCAAAGTGGTATCAAAGAATGACCTACATTTTCTTTGTAGGACATCAAAATATTCTTTTGTCTAGAAGTGGTACCAACTTTGGTGCTAGAATATAAGTAGTGGATAACATTCTTTAGGCTTTAGTCACCTTATGCATAAAAAGTTGTGCTTGTATCTTATTGAATGGGCCAAGTTATGTGTGGATTAAGGTTCTAGTGTAGTACCAATAAACAAAGATTAGCACCAATAATTACTACAATTAGTTGACTTATTATTGCAATATGTTAGCCTTAGAGCTTTATCATCCACCAACATGGTTATGTAATGATGAAATAATATAAAGTACATAAATATGATCAAAACAAAGGGAATAATCAATTGGGGAAAAAGTTGGAAGGTGATAAGACAAATTATACTTCAAGAAAAAAGGCACCACGAAGATATGAAAGGTGACTACAAGAAATTAAAGTATCAATTTATGCTTTGATGCTTTCACTACTTTATATAAAAAGTTACTTCATTCTATTACTCAATGTATTTCATTTGAATTTTTATAATTTTTTATGTGGTAAAATAAAATTATATATATATTAAAGAGAAAAAATTTAGTATTTTAAATTTTTATAGAGATAAAGTAGGATTGATAAGTGTGAAAATATTAAGTTTAGTTTGAGTAAATTGATAAAGTTAACATACTCAAAAATAAAATGTTTAGAGTTACTTGACCAAATAAGAAAACAACACACTTAAGATAAATAAAAGGGAGTAATACTATATGTTTTTGACCATATGTAGTTGTTCAATGCAAAATTTCCTTCACATATATATATTTATCAAATTAATTTTATAAGGGATTTGCATTTTTAATTGATAGGGCGTAACCAGGATTTTTAATTAGGGGGCCGAATAGTCAATGTACTAGAACATGTTTACCAACATCGGTTATTATGCTATTCAAGCACGAATTCTGAGCAACACTTTTTAAGTAATTTGTTTTTAAACTTTTTTACATTGGAAATGATATAGTATTCAAATTCATTTTGTTTTGAATTATTTTTCTTAAAGTGAAATTTTTTTTTATCTTTTAATGTTATAAAGGGTACCATTTTAAAAGACATCGTAAAAATAAATAGAGTGTCTTAATTTTGATTTGTCCGTATTATTTACTATATAAAAACTCGTTAAATTATGAAAATTTTGCAATTATATAGACTTCAATGAACTTGGATCATAATATAACTTATATTCAACCAATCGAGTTGGAGTTTCCCTATAATTATCACATTTGAAAGACCAAGAGTTTTTGACTCTATTACTTGCTTATTAACTCTCCAAAAATATAGTAAAAAAACTAGGTTGAATTAGGGGGGGCAAAGCTTAAAATACAAAGGATCGCGTTTTCAGCAAGGGGGGTCGGGCCTCCCCCAGCCCCCATGTAGCTTCGCCACTAAACAGATTAAGTTTAATTTGGGTAAATTGACAAAGTTAACATATATACTCACAAACAAGACGTTTAGGGTTACTTGACCAAATAAGAAAATAATACACTTAAGATAAATAGAAGGGAGTAATAACATAAAATTTCCTTTACATATAAATTTATCAAATCATACAATATAATAAAAGAACTGTATATTTCCAAATGGCAGCCTCACAATGCACGATGATTTGACAAAAATCTATTGGCTATTTATTACTTAGATGTTTTAATAAATGTCTATTAATTTATAACTATATTATAAATTTGCTATGTGCGGGAACACTGGGTACGATGATGATGATGATGATTATAAATTTGCTCTCTTACAAAGTTTCTCCTACAAGATTAATTTTAAATTGTCTTAAATAGAACATAGGAGAATTTATCATAATTGAACATATTTTCCCAATATATAACATACTTTTTGTTTTCATTTTCTAGCCATTTATCTTTCTCAAGCACGTCATTGTATTTTTTCTAATCAAAATTTTAATGTATAGTAGTTGTACAATATCCAACCATATAAAAAGTAGGAATTAAAGATTTTTTGTTCAACCCAAATATGAAATATCTCTTAATGCTACTAAAACCCCAATAAAAAGATGTTCTCTTGCAAGCTTAATTTAAAATATTTTATTAAATAGTAGTATGAGTATCTGGCATAAATTTTCACTAAAACTAATTGTTTTCTGTATAAATAGATTTCATTCAAATAATGGTGATTTTTTAATGTTTTTTTAGAATTTATCACAATCACACATTGTTATTATTAGTTTAGTCTATTATTGCACGGGTATATAAACTAGTTAATTTTATAAGGGATTTGCATTTTTAATTGATAGGATAATTATGTAGAGCATAGAAATAAATATTAAAGGGTAAGAATAACAATTTGATGCCTTTACAGAAATAACATAAAAGAGAGTTATTCATCTGGATGTTTTTAGTATAGTTAGCGATTTAGTATCTTGAAATGTTCATAGAAAATATTTTGTGTGATTAGCGAATATGACGTATTTCTAAAAATATTCTTTGTATCATAAAAAATTTGAAATAACAGGATTTGAGAAATTTAACATTGAACATATACAGTCGTTTTGCCGTTTCGTATCAATATATCCATATGCCTTCGTTCATTTGTTTCTATAATATAATATACTAGTATAAAACCCCGTGCAATGCACGAATTTATTAGTAAGAAAATATCAATAGATAAATTTATTTTTCAAAGAGATTTAAAAGTTATCACATTATCTACCATATATAAAATAATAATTATTAAGATACATATAAATGATATTGTTCATATCATTCTATGCAGCAAAGCTTTTCAGCTAATTAATTTTTAAGAGGGCTATAAATACAGGTTGGTTAGTATTTTTGTCATGTAAGTCAATATCAACCAATAAAATCCTTTTATTTAGGGAGGCTCTATGAAGATGCCACGTGGCATTTTACAGTTCTTTTATTAAATTGTATGATTCCCTCGGGTTTTATTTGTTTTTCTCTTTTACTCTCTCCGTTCCTATTTGTTTGTCCCCTCTAACTTTATCCACTTTTAAAGAGAGAAATTTAAATTAGATTTTTAAAGTATATATTAATGTTAAAATATATTCACGTGAGATCTTGTTAGATTTCTCCTGATGTAAAGTTTATTAATATGTAATTTTTATAATTTTTTATGATGCGTACTTAGCAATATTAAGACTTAAAATTTGCTAAAAATTACGTGCAAAAAGTAAAGTAGACAAATAAAAAGGAACGAAGGGAGCACCTTTTTTAGTGCAAATCTCAATAAAAATTCAAAAGTTAAAAAATCACAAGGAAATAATATTGTCAATCCTAAGGGTTGTATATAAAAATTTAGCAAATTTTCTTTATTATTAATTTTTTAAATTATTTAAGAAAATCTAACATGAATATTGAATTAAGTAATGTTTTAAGTAATTATTTTATATTCAAAAAAAAAAAATAAAATCAAAATAATAAAATATAATAGATCTTGTATTTCTAAGGTAAATTTAATATTGAATTTCCTTTACATATTTTAAGTAATTAAGTATAGGTAAAATGTTCGAAATATGTCTAAAAACACTAGTCAAATTTTTCTCGACTTAAGGTGAAATGTTCGAAATATGCAATAATTAAGTAATTAAGTATCACAAATTCTTACTTGAGACCGTCTTTTGTAAAGACGGCTCTCAAAAGCCCAGTCGAATATGCTAAATATATATTGTTACAATTCTAGATATAAATTTGGGTTGAATTTTTGAAAGTCTCTGAAGAGAGCACCTGATTAAGTATAGGTAAAGATGAATTGTATACCTGAATTATGGGTAGATAAATCATAATAGCCAGCTTCCCAATACTGAGCATAACATTTAGCCAAGAAAAGGTGAGCAGCAGCAGCTTCACCACAAAGCGTCTTCAACTGTTTAACAGCTTCACTCATACAACTACTACAATCACTTGGATTTAAATCCCCTAAACACTGTCCAAACCCTTGAACTGATCCTGAACTCGAAACCCTAAACCCATCTGAACCTCCTTCTAAGGCAGCCAACACATCATCTCTCTTACGAAAAAACTCATTATCACTACTACTACTCCGACTACACCTTTTGTACATCACTGTATTGTCCGGTTTTCCCACGAAATCGAATCGTTCGTACCTTACGTAACAGCCCTCAAGTTGTAGGGTAGCCCCATAAGAGTAAGGACATATTAGGCCAATTTGGGAAACAGCACTTTGAATACAGCTTGAACAATCAGAAGGGTTTAAGTCACCCCTACATTGGTATAGTCCATAAATGGTATTGGTGCCGTCGGAAGGGGTGAAAGTATTGTAAAGACCAGTTTGTGACGAGGAGGAGACAACTGAAGTGAGGAAGGAGTTGATGGTGTTTTCGTAAGGGGAAGAAGGTTGGAATTTTTCTTGGGAACAACCTGCGTAGATGAAGATGTAACAAGTTCCATGGGAGAATAAGAGAGATAAGAAGGCTAAAACAAAGGTGATGGGTTTAGTGAAGTTGATCAACATATTGTTATTTTTTTGTTCCCTTAACAAAAAAGTGGTGGTGTTGATTATGATTTCATAGATGCAATTTTCAAAGAGGGTGGGAGGGAATTGATGCCTTTTTTATGGTATTGAATTTAAAAGCACTTTTTTCAATATTCTTTTTGGTATTGAATTTAAAAGCACTTTTTTTTGTTTACAATTCTAGAGATAAAAACTTAAAGCACTATTTTGATTGAGTTTTGAAGTTACGATGTCAAATTTTTTAAGATTTAATTTGTCATAATTAGTGTTTTCTAAAAACTAAGTGTTATCATATTGAATATACTCCTATAAATAACCTATAATTATTTTGGAAACTATCAAATTATAACAAAATAACTAATACGTACGACTAATATTAAACTAATACGATTAATTATATAATAATAACAATACGACTAATTTTCATTTCTAAATTTTACCTAATTAATAAATGTGGTTGATAGACTAAATGTAGGAGCTGTCATAATGCGCATAAATTTCAATTATATTTTGCCTTATTTAAAACTTGCTAAATATAGTAAGTGATAAGTAGGGATGGAACCATAGAGATTGTGATTACTAATTTTAAAGATACTTCTAATTTATTTATTTTAATAGAAAATTAGCAAAGTAAAAAGGTGGGGGGATATGAGTTGTGATTACAATATTAAAAACTTAAAAATAAAATAAGCTTAATACAAGAATATAAAATATGTAAATGATGCGTGCACACTACCAAATCACCAAGAAACTACTCAAATGCTTCAAGAGCAGCCTCAAGACTCTTCTTTAAACAAAACTCAAACAACCTTTCTGTGTAATGAATAGAAAGTGGACAGAACAACCTTTGGTATGATGGTTCTACGCTTTGGATATAGACAAGGTGATGTTTACTCAATCTTTGGCTTATTCCTCACACTTGGATGGAGATTCACTCTCTAAATGGTTATGGGAAAACTGAATATGGACTAAAAAGAAAAGAAAAATTCTACATGGTAAGCATCAAGTACAAAAAACTGCCAATGGTAGCCAATTTTAATTTTCATTCTACAAAATATCACCCAACTGTTTCAAAACTAACTGTCGTAACCATATAACCCAAAAAACGTTTGAATGGCCGTTAACTTGTAAAATTACAATATTGCTCTTGTTTAATTCTTCATCATCATCTTCTTCCTTTGCATCCATACACATCTTCTTTCATGAACCCATATTTAGGGATGGCAATTCAGTCCGAATCTGACCCTGGTCCGACTCGATCCGAGAAAAATAATTCGATTCGAGTCCGAGGAAAAAGTCATCCGACTCCGAATTTACGATCCGAGTC
Source organism: Amaranthus palmeri (assembly GCA_019776075.1). Taxonomy (NCBI): domain Eukaryota; kingdom Viridiplantae; phylum Streptophyta; class Magnoliopsida; order Caryophyllales; family Amaranthaceae; genus Amaranthus; species Amaranthus palmeri. Next base: position 61,928 of record JAAKBH010000888.1, read on the forward strand.
CAAGTTAGAGATGGACCGGAGTTGGACCTTATAAAAAATCCGACACTCCGACCCGACTCCGACCCTGAAGGAAATCCGACACTCCGACCGGAGTTGGACCTTATAAAAAATGCCCTTGTGATTGGTCTAGTACTTCTTGTAGGCTCAGTAGGCTGTGAAGATGGAGTAGCAATTGCTGTCTTCTTCCTCTTTTCCTTTGTTGTCAATCCTCCCTTGCATGTTTTCACATTATGCCCATACTCCTTGCACCTACTGTACTTCACTGTTATAGACCTCTTCCCCTTCCTTTCTTCATCAACTGCCCTTCTCCTATTCCTAGCAGGTCTGCTAATGCTTCTCTTCATTGGGGGGCGGGGGGGTTATCACAGGACCTTCCCTTTATGGCCAGTGCTATGTGTCTGGTATGGTTCTAAATTCTAATGGTGTTTTTGTATGCCTCTTGATAAATGTTTACAACAACATCTTCTACCTGCTGTGGGCCACAACTCATTCAAAGCAATCTCAATACCCTAGCACAAAGCACAAAGTACAAACAATTAGTTAAACAATCAAGTAAGACATAAACAAATGCAATAATAAGTGTATAGCAAGTTTACCTTTTGTCACTACAACATAATTTGCTTTTAGTGGGATATATTTAGCGATATTTAATTTAAATGTCGCTATTAGAAATTTCTTATAGTGTATATAGAGGATTTAATGACATTTCTTAGAGCCTTTAGCAGCATATTAAAAAGTCACACTAAAGCTTTTAGCGACATAGGATCTAGTGACATTTCTCACAAATGCCACTATAGACTATAGTGACAATTATATTTGTCACTAAAGACCAAATTAAGTGTCGCTAAATCACTTTATGGTGGAACCTAAAATTAAAACCAATAATTATTACACTAAAAATAAGATTTAGTGGCATTTTTTTTTATGCCACTAAATCCAATGTCGCAAAAAGCTAAGTTTGTTGTAGTGTGTCTGTCTGAAATTATTGTCCAATTATCCTCCCTGTCACTGTCCTTCAACATATTCTTCAAATGCCATACAAAGAACTTCCAAGTTTCTTGATCCTCACCTGATACTATTGCCCATGCAATAGGGAAAAGTTGATTATTTCCATCCAAGTTTCTTAAAAGTTGATTACAATATTAAAAACTTAAAAATAAATAGCTTAATACAAGAATATAAAATATGTAAATGCTGCGTGCACACTATCAAATCACCAAGAAGCTACTAAAATGCTTCAAGAGCAGCCTCAAGACACTTCTTTAAACAAAACTCAAACAACCTTTCTGTGTAATGAATAGAAAGTGGACAGAAAAACCTTTTATATGATGGTTCTATGCCTTGGATATAGACAAGGTGATCTTTACTCAATCCCTGGCCTATTGCACATGGTAAGCACCAAGTATCAGCGGTTGCCAATCTTATTTTTCATTCTATAAAATAGCACCCAACTGTTTCAAAACTAACTGCCATAACTATATAATCCAAAAAACGTTTGAATAGCCATTAAGTTGTGAAATAGCAATAATGTCCTTGTTTAATTCTTCATCATCATCTTTTTCCTTTGCATCCATACCCATTTTCTTTCATGAACCCATATTTCATGAATAACATCTTCCTTTGCTGTTATCAAACCAGACTACATTAGATCAGATCAGATCATGATCACTTATTATTATTATTATTATTATTATTATTATTATTATTATTATTATTATTATTATTATTATTATTATTATTATTATTATTTTGGAAAAAGAAAAAAATTTCATTAATCTAGAACATAACACTACAAATAGTACCTCAAACAAGAGAATCATCTCCCTAATTTGCATTAACATGAAAGAAAGGCACACCATTTAGGATGGGTTTTCCGACTTTCACTATTTATATGCATAAGAGGAAACAGAACTCCAGAACAATTGACAAAAAGTAAATAACTATACAGTATGCGCTTTTTACTCAAAATAAAAAGATTCCTAATCCAAGGGCGTTGAATATTAACACCTTTGATTGGAATATGCAAAACTCTACTCTTTAACTGCAAGTTTCACCTGTCGAGCGACCCTATTTACCAAAGGATCATTGAAATTCCAAACAGAATCATTCTAAGAACACCAAATCTCATACGTAAGACTGCATAGTGCAATAGTAGCAATGTTCCTCTTAGCTGTAACACACTTCCACTTCCGAGATGCAAAATCAGCAAGGGAATCACTAACAATCCTAATACCTAACCATGTCAAAATGTCTCGAAGACATTGAAGGCTGTAGATACAAGCAAAGAAAAGATGAGTATCAAATTCTGATGTCAAACCACATAATGGACAAATGTTAGATGAGATGAGTCCTTATGCAAAAAGCTTGTCCCTAGACTTCAATCTCTCATTTAACAGCTAACCATAATATAGATCTAGCTTTAGGAATAGAACTTCTGTTCCAAACAAAACTTACCCAATCAACTGGTCGCGCAGCCCTAAAAGCTCATAATCGTAATGTTATTAGAATAGTTAATATCTATTTTTGTAGATTAAATGATAATAATAGTTACTAATTGAAGATTTTAAGTCGCTAGTGTCACTAATGAAAGTGTTGTAGTGGTTGTGGTGAGTTGTTTGTACATAGCTAAGCTTGATTGTTATATTGATATGTTCAATGGTATTTCTAAGTGGTGTGTTGACCCAAGTTATATGAGTCTTTGTTAGTCTTCAAGCTACTAGTTAACCTATTCATCGTCTTACTCTAAAACCTTGGAAAGGTAACAAGTCTTTACTACCATGAGTAAAATGATTGATATTAAGTGTAACATCCTATATTATGTGTTCTTAAACCTTTCCATGGATAGTTTCATTATGATGCACATGCGTATGGTTGTGTCATTTTCACTCGAACGTATCTTGATATAGAATTGATTGGAATCTAATATTCTAATGTTATGGTTTGATTGAAATTGATGGCGTAGTTCATATGTGAGCATGGGTTGAATTTATCGCATGAGTACTTTCAGAATGCGTATTAGCTTGAATCGAAACCTGTTTGGTTAATAGTGTAATTGTATGGACTTAGTGCCTCTCAAATGATGTGAAGTAGGCTTATGAGTCTTACTTTGATCGTGCATAGGTGCCCGGTTCATAAGGGGGGCGTAAGGCCTCTTTCTTGGCAATCTTTGATTTGTTTTCAGGAGTGCAGTGAAGTTGCAGGTAACTACACACAGTAGCTAATTCCTGCAAGCATCTTGAATATGTTTTCTTTGCGTAAAAATATTATATGAACTATGTTGAATATGGTTTGTTATTAAATGTTATTAAGTTAGTATTACATGTGGGAATGAGTTGTAGAGATGATAGAGAATGGAATCTAATATCGCGAGAATTGAATGTTGGATTATATGAGATGGAATGGGAATGAGTCCCTTATTGATGATATATTAAGTTGGATATTTACTATGACTCCACTTGATTGGTACCCCAGTTGGTTTAGTTCCCGGAGGCATGGATTATCTTTATATGACCGTTGTACGGGGGTATGATCATACTTTGCCATTGGGCGCTGACATGGTTGTCACTGTCCTTGGCTGAGGTGTTACCATGTGGGTCTTGCAAACCCCAATATGGTGGCCTCTAGTCACATAAGAGGATATATGAAATCAATGAAGATATAGAAAATGGTGAAGGCATTGAGAAGTACATAGATGTGAGAAATAGTTGGAGTAAATACTTACACGTTGGAGTGTCATTCTCACCTTGTTTTGTTTGAATTGATTGTTGGTTACATATATAACCTTGTTAGTTACTGACGTGTACTGTTTGTTCGTTTTTTGATGGCTTGTCTTTGATTGCCCTGCTATGACACGTTGGTCTATGACCTTACGTTGAGCAGTAGGGGTATCATAGATAGATCTTGCAGGTTTTGGAGTTTCCTTGCATTGCATACGGGGGAATATGAGTGAGAACCTTGACGCGTGCCATGTTATAACATGTCGACAGAGGATTTGACGATGACCTTTCTGCCGTGATCTTTGTTACAAGGCTATTGATGCCTCTTCTTCATGATGGTTTATTGTTTGTTTTTTTTTTCTTTTGGTGCGTTAATTTCAAGGCAGATGCTTTCTATAATCATGACCTTTTATATTTCATGATGGTTTAAGTGACGATATCCTCACACTTATAAGTGAGGAAAATGTCTGCACGCTTATAAGTGTAGTAGAAATTGCATTTTCACATGCTTATAAGCGTGGTTGGATGTGCATTAAGAAATTTTCACTACACTTATTAAGCGTGGGGAAATACTTTAGCCTCATATATATGCGTGGGCAATAACATTTTTAAGCGTGGGAGGATAAAAATTATTTTATAGTGGTGAATTAAATGTCAAAATGGTGAATTATAAATTTGAGAGCATAAAAACAATTTATGATAAATTATATAGACAACCGGTAACACTTAATGAGGATATAAACGTCAAAAATGCGAATTAAACAGACATTGCCAATAATCTAACAAAAAATGCTACGGTAGTTAGATAGTGTGCATAAATTAGATGCTACCATGTGGAAAAATCTTAATAAACTGTGAATTAAACATCAAAGTCGTGAATTAAAAATTTAAGATCATAAAAACGGTTTAGGATAAATTATAAAGACATCACCAAAATTAATAACGGTAGAAACATAAAAATTGTAAATTAAACGTAAATTGCCAAAAATTTAACAGAAAATGCTATGACAGTTATATCTATAAAAAATACTAATGAAGAAACGAGACTGACACATGTCAGCCTCTCCTTCATTAGTTTCCCGCTTATTTTCTAGCAATATATTCTAGCAATAATTTCCTACATCAATTGAATTTATTTATAGATAGTATTCAATTTGCTTGCATGTGATATATTGGAGATTTTCATTATTTTAGCAATATATTCAATCAACTATACTTTATACAATACAATTGGACAATACAATAATGGGAAATCTTTGAAGAATATCAACACAATATTTGTTTCCAAAACTGCAACTCAATGCAGAATAAAAAATTTATTTTAACTCTATTTTCTAACTATAAATGCATGAAAAATCTAAACCCTTTTGTCATGCACTTTACAAGCATTTTGTAATATTCAAAATTTAGTTTATTTTAGTACAATTTGTCTCAATGGCTCAAAGCTATCACATGATTAAAAATATTGTGGGAGAAACCGGAACATGGAGAATAAAAATCAAGGCAATTTATCAATGGAAAACAATTATACGAATGGTACTTTTTTTCAAGATCTTAAAAATGAGATCAAATTTATAATATTTTTGACTCTTTATAAAAATTTTAAAAATCATTCAATTATTTTAAAATAATACTGCATTATTAAATAAAATTATGTTTATTCATTAAAAACTTTAAAGTAAATTTATTCATAAAAATATAGTTACGGAAAAAATAAATCTAAGATCTCGCTTGACTATGTTTTAGCTAAAAACTATTAATGAAGATACGTGTCAGATTCTCAGCGAAAATTTTCCCGCTGATTTTAACGTTCATGAGAAGATTAGCTAAGAATTAAATATTATTTCCAAAATATTTACATTGGTGAAATAACTTCTTGATATAGCAAAAAAAAAAAAAACAAGAATAAATTTGTATTTATATCGTGCTGAGATGCAATTTTTTTTCATTACTACTTATTTATTTTATATTTCTATTTACTTTAAAATTAGTTTTACTTAATAAATGAGTAATTTCACTTAAAAATAATTTTTTTTGAAAAATAATAATATGAACGATAGTTTTTTTTAAGATCTTTAAAATGAGATCAAAATTATACTCCCTCCAATTCATCATAATTGTCCACTTTACTTTTTGGTTACTATTCACTAATCACTCTTAATTTGTATTTTGCTCTTAATCTATAAGGTAAAATATAGTCATGTGAGATCTTATTTTGTTCGTCTCAATGCAAATATTATTAATATCAAATTTTTATAATTTTTAATTATACACAATTAAAGATATTAAAGGTTAAAATGTTGTCTCAGCATGTGTGAAAAAGGTAAAGGGAACAAATAAGATGAATTGGAGGGAGTAATATTTTTGACTCTTTATAAAAATATAAAAAATCATTCAATTATTCAATAATAATACTGCATTATTAAAAACAAATAATGTTTATTCATAAAAAACTTTAAAGTAAATTTATTTATAAAAATATAGTTACGGAAAAAATAAATATAAGATCTCACTAGACTATTTTTTAGCTAAAAGAGGTCGAAGAGTGATATGTTGTCTGTTTAACAACCAAGCAACAAAAATATAGTGATATAGTCTGTGAACAAGGATAAAGAGAAAAGAATAAAGTGACATAGTTTGTGAACAAAGATAAAGAGAAAAGAATAAAGAGAAAACAATTAACCTTCTTTATAATATTTAAAGTGCATATAATCTTAAAAATAAATATTATTCAAGTATAAAATTAATTTAAAAACTTTTTTTTCAATCTCCGTGCATAGCACGGGTATCTATCTAGTATTGAATAAACTAGATGCTACTGAGTAAAAACAACTTACAAAAATAGTACCATCCTCGTTTCATGATAGTTTAATGTTACCATGTAAAATATTTTTAAAATTGTCAGTCTCCTGTGAAACCGTCTTTCTGACAGACGTCTCTCAGACCCAATCCATTAAAGCTTATTGTTTATATTTACTTTACATTTTTTTAATGGGGCAACCCAATTACAGATGGTCTCTTAAAAAGACGTTCACAAGAATTTGTGTTTTTAAAAAAAGTTTAATACCCGAAATTGTTTTTTTAAAAAAAGTAAAAACTGGCCAAATTCACAAATCACAAATCACAAACCATTTTCACCCATTTTCAGTTCCTCCAATTTTACCAGTCTGATAATATAATAGAAGTAGATCATGCTCCTTTAAATCCAATTCAATTGTTACTTCACAACAATTGACAGAAACTCTAACACCCAACAACATCAATTCACTAACTACTTCAATCAGATTACCAACAATTTGTATAAGAATTCACAAATTTTTGTTGTTGGGTGGTTGTTTTTTCACTCTAATCGGGTCAAGTTAGTGGGATGTCGGATCTGAAGTTGGAGTTGCAAGAATCCGGATGGGAAGAACTCCGTAAAGAAGCTCGTAAGATTGAAGGTGATCTTGATGTTAAACTTTCTTCTTATGCTAAACTTGGTGCTCGTTTTACCCAAGGTACCTTTCTTCTCGTTTTACCCAAGGTGCATTGAAGTTATTCTCTTGACTATGATGATAATTTAACAACTAGAATTGTGCGTTTTTATTTTTGGTGCGATCAAATTGTGTTTATGGGTGTAGATTATCTTGATCGACTTCAATTTTGTGATTTGATCTTTGATTTTGCTTTAGGCTCTTGAAGCATTGGACTTGAACATGATTTAGATATATGACAATTTTTGTTTTTGGAAATGCGATAACTGTTACACTTTGTGAAATGAAGTGTACAACAGCTTTCCAAGAACACAGAACAACAATCTTGAATAATGGGAAATGGATGAACTTGCACAGAAACCTTTATTATCAATCAAGCTATCATACAAATGATTTCTGATGTAGGAAGAATGTATGACTAATCTTAAAGAAAGCTAGATGAATACATAACTAACTTGAATACACAACCTCATATACATATACATGTAAGGAAAAACTATAAAAGGAGGTTGTTATTACAACCTTATAACTGATAGCTAACACATAGTTATAAGGTAGCCAGCTCAACATATGAAGAGAACACTAGTATTTTATCACCCCCTCAAGCTTGGAATGGGAAACCATGCCAAGCTTTGACAATAAAAGCTTGAGTTGTTGAGAGGGTAAAGTCTCGGTGAGACCATCACCAAGTTGATGTTGAGTAGGCAAATAAGCTAATTGGATCAAGCCCTCTAGGACCTTATCCCTGGTGAAGTGGCAATCCACTTTTATGTGTTTGGTTTTGACATGGAACATCGGATTGCGAGCAATGTGGAAGGCGGATTGATTATCACAGTGAAGAGTAATAGGCTTGATATGAGTGACTCCAAGTTCTTCAAGCAACCTGGTAGTTGTAGTGATTTCAGAGGATGCTGAGGCCATGGCGTTGTATTTTGCTTCTGAAGATGATCTGGAAATTGTTGCCTGTTTCTTGGATTTCCATCATATGGGAAATTGTCCAAAGAGGAGGATATAGCCTGTAATAGAACGTCTGCTATCTGGGCATCAGGCCCTGTCTGAGTCTGAGAATGCTTGAAGAGTAAGGTGGTCTGCAGCATGGAGCAAGATACCTTGGCTAGTGGTGGCAGCAACATATTTGAGTGTATGCTGTAGGGCTTCATAATGTGGCACTCTTGGAGCTTGCATGAATTGACTAAGATGTTGCACAACAAAGGCAAGATCAGGTCTTGTATGCGTGAGAAAATTAAGCTTTTCAACTAAGCATATGTAGAAAGTGGGGTTAGTGTACAAAGGACCCTCAGAAGCAGTAAGCTTCAGATTGAGATATAAAGGGCTAGCAACACGTTTGTAGTCACTGAGACCACTATATGCTATTGGATCTGCTGCAAAGTGTTTTTGAGTTAAGGATGATACCTGTGGGAGAGTATGAAACCTCAAGCCCTAAGAAATATTGTAGGTGACCAAGGTCTTTGATGCTGAAAGATGTATGCAGATGAGACTTTAACGCTTGTATGCTAAGAAGATCATCACCTGTCACAATAATATCATCAACGTATATTGGAACTATAGTTGTTAGAGTGCCATTCTTTTGATGAACAAAGAGACATTACGATGACTTTGTGTGAAGCCTTGAGTATGTAATTCCATAATTAACTATAAATACCATTGTCTAGAAGGTTGTTTCATTCCATATAAGGACTTATGAAGTTTACAAACTAGGTGAATAGGATTAGGTAGACCATCAGGAACTGTCATATAAACTTCCTCATGTAAAGTCTCATGTAAAAAAGTATTATTAAAATCTAACTGGTACAGATCCCAATGCCTGCTTGCTGCAAGGGCTATAATACACCTAACTGTATTCATCTTAATAACAGGAGAAAAGGTCTCCTCATAGTCTTCCATATTGTTGTGTATAACCCTTGGCAACCAACCTAGCATTGTATCTTTCCAAGGTACCATCAGCCCTATATTTGAGCTTATTAACCCACTTACAACCTATAGGTTTCTTCCCATGGGTAAAGGAACAAGGGTCCAAGTGTTATTTTGTTGTAGATCTTGAACTTCAGAATTTATGGCTTGCTCCCAAGTTGGATCTTGAACAGCTTTCTTGTAACTGGTAGGTTCAATTAGTGTGTGATCATGGGTAGTAAAGTGTTGTGAGAGCTAGAAAGGTGGTCAAGATTGAGTAGATTACACCAATGCTCATTGATAGCATCTGTGCTAACAAAGTCTTTCAAATAGAAAGGTGGTTTGTGTGTCCTAAGAGAGCACCTAGGAAAAGGAAGAATGGGTTCACTTGACTGAATAGGCATGCTAGGATCAGAGGATGGGTCTACATCTACAGATGGAGGAGCAGTATGAGGATTCATGTTAGTAGTAGGGGGAAAATGATCAAAGAAAGTGGATGAAGGATTCGCTTCATGTGGATTGTATAAGGATGGCTCTATATGCTTTCTGACCAAAAGGGTACCCAAGAAACACACAAGGGTGTGCTCTTGTGTGAATTTTTGTTCTTCCTTGCTTAGAGTACTAACAAAGCACAAGCAACCAAAAGACCTCATGTGGATATAGGAGGGTTTGTGTCCAAAGAGTCTCTCATAAGGTGTAAGGTATTTAAGACTAGGCAAAGGTGACCTATCGATAACATACACTGCAGTTTGTATGCAGTCCACCCAAAACTTGATTGTTAGATTGGACTAGAAAAGAAGTGCCCTGGCAACTTCAACGAGATGCCTGTTTTCTTTCTACCACACCATTCTGCTGTGGTGTAGCAGTAGTGGATCTTTGGTGGATGATCCCTTAGTTCCATATAGACTCAACATCTCTCCCTCACAAACTTCCTTGGTTTTGTCTGTCCTAACAATCTTAACAAAAGTGTCAAACTGTGTCTCAGCATAGGAAAAGAAAGTCTTCATAAATTTTATAGACTCACTTTTCTTCCTTAGTAAATACACCCATGTACTTCTACTATAATCATTAACTATATTGAGGAAACTATTACAATTTCCTTTGGTAGATGTGTGATAAGGTCCCCACACATCAACATGTATCAATTTAAAAATTCTTATAGTTTTTCTCTCTATTTCCAAAGGAAGTTCTACATTGTTTTGCTGAAGGACAAAAATAACAAATGCAATTATCACTGAAATTTGTTGAACATAATGTTGAATCACCATATTTAAGATAGTTAATAGGAATGTCTCCTAGTCTCAAATGCCAAAGTTTGATGGCTTCAAGGTTGGTGGAAGTAAATATGGAGCTGCTAGCTTGTAGAGTAGAACTAGATTGTGGCAGCAAATCTGTCCTAACAAGATTACTTGGTCTTGTAGATCAATGGAGCCCCTTTATTAGCTCACCAACATCCCATGGCCTTTTCATTGAAGGGCCATGGCAAAAACATCCAAAAGCATTGAGAATAACTGAGCAATTCAAATCTTCGACTAACTTGGGTACAGAAATGAGATTAAATTGAAAAGAGGGGATGCACAAGACATTTTTAAGCAAGATATTCCTAGACAATTGCACTTCCCAATGCTATGAACTTCAATTCTTTTTCCATTAGGGATAGTGATATGATATGTCTTAGACTGTAGAGCAACATTCTTCGAAAATTGCTTTATGTCAAAACAAATGTGATCAGTTGCCCCATCTTCTATAACCCAATCAACAAGATTCTTTGACAAAAACATAACTTACTAGCCAAAAGGGCTAAATTAGAGTTCTCATGTAAAGTTGCACCCCTGATATTATCCAGCTCCTTTTCTTTATTGATGAGTGTCATTATGTAAGAATACTGTATGAAGTAAAGGTAGGATTAAAGCTGTTCACAGTGTCTGGATCTTGCCCTTGTGCTGCATTAACAACCCTTGTATGTATGCCATGCTTTGAATGTGTTGTGGGATACCCATGTAGTTTATAACATCTATCAACATTGTCTCCTGTCATATGACAATGATCACAGTAAACGGCTCCTTGCTTCTTACTTCCCGTGTGATTCTTTCCCCTTCCACTAGACCCTTTATACCTGTCTGTGACTTCAGTGAAGGAAAGATCCTTGTTGTGATGAGGATTTCATTCTGTAGCAAAGTCTAAAGCATCATTAAAAACCAATGTTTGTTTCCATATATCCTTGTGCTTTTGTTCTGCAACTAGGATCCTATATGCTTGAGATATGTTGGGTAGAGGTGACATCATAAAAAATTTACTTCGAATTTGAGATAAATTTTCATGTAGCTTCATAAGAATGATCAATATCTGATCTTGCTGTCCTTTCAAGAATTTTTGTGTCAGCGTACATGTGCAACCTTTGCACACACATGTAGGAAAAGAGGTAATACTATCAACTTCATCCCAGATGACTTTAGCCCTTGTGTAGTACTCTGCTATAGTCATGTTACGATCTTGTATCTGAGAATTCCATTCTTCATTCAAAGAATACAACTGCGCAACTGATCCTTGCCCAAATCTTTACTCAAGATCAACCCAAATTTCCCTTGTAGTGTTCAAGTTGTGCACACTTCTTGCTATCAAGAGTACAAGATTGGACACTATCCATCCGATGATCATACCATCACATCTAACCAGACATTAAAAGTTTTAGAATCTTCACTAGGCTTTTCTAAAGTACCATCCACGAAACCCCGTTTACTCTTGGATGCGAAGGCAAGAATCATTCCCTACCTCCAATCACTGTATCCTACCCCATCAAAAACCTGAGAGACTAACTTTAGGTCAGTATGATCAGAGGGGTGTAAATAATACACACTACTAGCATCTGTGCTTGCTATAATAAAAAACGAAGGGAAAGACTACAACAAGAAAGAAAACGATAATCACCAGAGAAAACAATCAAGAAAGAAGAACAAAAAAGTGGCAAAGTCCAGGAATGTACTACCGCTCTGATCCCATGCTACACTTTGTGAAATGACTACAACAATTGTCCAAGAACACAGATTAAGTATCTTGAGTAATGGGAAATGGATGAACTTGCACAATAACTTTATTATCAATCACGCAATCATACAATTGATTTCTGATGTAGGAAGAATGTACGACTAATCTATAGAAAGCTAGATTAATTCATAACTAACTTGTATACACATCCTCATATATATATATATACATGTAAGGAAAAGCTATAAAGAGAACGTTGTTATACTTATAACAACCTTATAACTGAAGTGTACAAACAATTATAAGTTAGACAACACAACATATAAAGAGAACACTAAGATTTTATCAATAACTAAAGATATTGAAACTTTGATTGATTTTGTCATTTTGATTTATGGGTAGTTTCTATATATGAATGATGTTAATAGATGTTGGTAGTTAAAAGGTATTAAGGATATGGACTTTGGATTATTCTAAATTTTGGGTAAGATACGAGTCTGTTTGGCTTGGAATGTCGTTATGTGAGTAGCTATTTGCGGTCTATAGTTGTGGGGCTATTTTGGTGTGTAAATTATAATTTTTGTGTAAAATAGTGGTATGGTATCCGTAGGACTATAATTTATTGAGAAAATTGAAGAGAAAATGCTAAAATCGTACGTTTGATTTTGAAACATTACAAATTCTACCGTTTTGAAAACAATTGGGTTGTGAAAGGCACCAAAAGGGTTGGATGTGAACATTTTAGGCTAGGGTGATTGTGGATGTGTTTGGTAAATGCCTTTTCTCATTGACTTTTTTGTTGGACTTTTGTCTTTTGGCTTTTTGTTTCAACAAAAAAAAGTGTTTGGCATATGACTTTAGCTTTTATGCAAAAACCAAAAAGTATTTTTCATTGGCTTTTGGCTTTTGGCTTTTGGCTTTTTGCCCACTTTTGCTTCAATATATAGCTCACCACTTATATTTAACAAACACCTCCATACTCGGTAGGTAGTAAATTAGCTAGATGGTCAAACCAAGCAACAAAATCCGGTCATAAGCTTCCTTGAAAGCTAAATAGTTTAAAAGTCAATATGTAGCTCACCATTTCCCTTGCGCTCACTTAAAATACGATTTTATATAACTATGCGATGCAAGTTATTAGTTTGGTAGATATGTAAACTTTTGCGACCCGACTGATTCGATACGACAAGGCTTTCTTTGTGCATTATAATGCGTTCTTATGTTTCATCCTAGTTTCAAAAATGCACCTTCAAGATACGTTTTCAAAAAACATTCTTTCCTTAGTCTCATTTAGTGTTTTTGTGCCTTGCGTTTTTTGCACTTATCTAATTTTGTTGTTTAGAAGCATTTAACTAATTATCATAAAAAAAATTGGAAAAAAACTAGAGTTATGTCTTCTTTGAATGGCGAGAGAATAAAAGGAACATAAGGTTTGTTCTTTTTTTACGAGAGAAAGGAAAAGGGGAAAAAGAAGAATTTGTTTGAATTTCTAAAACCTAGTGGACTTATCTCCTTGATGTAGTTTTGTAAATAAGAATTTCCTCTTTGATTTTTCCGCCTTATTTCTTTTGAAATTTTCATTTCTTATTCTTTTAAGTCAGATTTCATTTTTTCACTTGTTTTCTTTGATAACAATGTGGTAACAATTACATTACAAAGACAATTAAATCGTTTAGGTATATTATTGCATCATTTCACACTATACTGGAGGCATAGTGTTGTGATAATGAATGTGTTAGATGTTTTATACAATTATATAAAGATGTTATATTGTATAAGTATCAAATATGCTTAAAGTTCGTTTATACACTTTTGAGTAAAAAGTTTACCTTGCATGTGAATAGCTTGCGCTTTCTCCTTTCGCCTTTGGTGCTCCTTCACCTTTTCAAATTAAGTGTATCTTAAGATGAGTCAACTCCTCATCATGAAACACATAACTCTAATTTTCCTTTATGTAGAATCTCACCCTTATTTATAATTTTAAAATATCTTATGCTTGTTGCCCTTCAAATTTCAAACATTGTTTCTCTATAAGCATTTCGACTTGGTATAGGGGACATGTAGAGGTCTGTGGTATGTAACCTAAAAAGAATGGAGATAATAACAATCATAACAATCATTAATTATGTAGGTTGAAGGTCACACCTTAATCGATTTGGGACAGATGTTTGGGGTTAAAAAAAGTAGGTTAAGGTAATGGTGAAGATCTGTATATCTTATTATTTGAACAATAGTTTTATGCGGATGTGTCATGTGATGTTGAAGGTTTGGTACATATTAGTTGGTAAAGGCATACTTATTCGTGATGTAATACTCTAAATGTCGTTTCTTTGAATTTTGAAAAGAAACTCTGATGTAGTCTACATGGTAGATCTTTTAGTTTTCTGAGCCTATTGTCATGAAATTAGGTTATGCAGATACTGGATCACCAACAGTGAGCTCCAGCAGGTCATGGAAGTCTATGGAAATGGAAATCCAGTCTTCACTAGAGAAGCTAGTTGACATAAATGATTCAATGAGTAGATGTGCTGCATCTGCCACTCCAACTACATCTGTTACACAAAAACTGGCAAGACACCGGGACATACTTCATGAGTTGACTCAGGTACTCTATTTTGTGTTTCCTGTATAAATTTTCTCTTGTTTGCCGTTTGCTTGTGCAATATGAAGCTATATGTTATTGACAAGGATTCTTTTGTGAACATTGAACTAATTGAGCTTTCTGGTGCCACTTATGGCTTGGTTTATTAAGAATCGATCAAATCCTGGAATAACATCATTTTTTTCTTTGATGAAAACAAACTCAAATTTAAGTACCTCATGCATGGTCTATACATAATTTTTATCTTAGTACTGCTTCTGTAGTTTTGGCCCTGGGAGACCTACAAACTCTATTAAGTTACATGTTTAATTTATTTGGACTAGCCTTTATTGATTGAAATTTCAACTCTATAAGCCGCAGAGCACCAGTGGGTGTTTTGCTTGGATTCTAAGATGTCATATGTTCTGTAAGCTTTTGTCGTAACTTGGTTGTTTCATTTGCTTTTGCAAGTATGATGCTACTCGTTCTAGTGTCCTCTTTCTAATTGAAGGGCTCGTACTTTGGTTCTTGTTTAAAGACTTATCATAAGCTTTATCCTCATGCTCGTAGGAATTCAGGCGTATCAAAGGAAATATAAGCTCAATGAGAGAACATGCTGAGCTTCTTAGCTCTGTGAGAGATGACATTAGTGAGTACAAGGTGAGCAATTTCAATAGTTGCATAGTTTATCTTTTGATTTACATTGTTGATTAAATTCTTATATCTACCTTCATGCAGGCTTCAGGGACCATGTCTCCTAAGATGCAGCTGTTAAGAGAAAGATCTGCTATACATGGAAGCATATCTCATGTGAGCTTTATTTTATCTTATCTATATAATTTATAGTAGAATCACTTATAAAAATCAGCAATTTGCACACTATCCTGGAGTTGCAGATAGTATTTTGTTTTGTGCAACTTGATCATTTTAAAGAAATGAAATTTATGCAATACAATTAAATTTGATAAAAAAAAGGTTAATTAATCAGTTTGTGAGCATTTTTTATAATATCAGTTTTAGGGGATTTGTTGCTCACGAGATTAAATTTCTTTAAATTGAAAATAATAGTAGAAAGCGTTTCTAAAGTAATTTCTTTCATAAATATATTTTTTATTGAATTTATTATCAAGTTATAACATATAAACACGCTCTTATCTTTTCTTATCGTTTGCTAATCTTTAAATGCATAGAGGAATCCTAAAACATGTAAAGTTGAAGAGCTTTGCTTTCAAAATTGTTTTATTTTACTCGGAGGTAGATTAGAGAATCCTTACAGGATAGGGGATGAGGGAATAAGTCCTTCCAATGAGAATTGAACCCCTTTTACAAGGGTGAAAAAAAGGTTCTTAATAACAAGGCTAACCTAAGATTCTCCTTTCAAAACTCTTAGTTGCATTCCTCACTTCTGATTTATTATATCGTGTTCTTATTGTCTTGTAGTTGCTAGTCAAATGAGACATTATCCTGCTGGAAGAAATCTGAAGCGTTACGATGTTGCTGTGTTTATGTTCATTAATTCACTTTCATATACTGATTTCATGTTTATTATGCATTTTATTTGCCAACTAGTTTATTTTGTTTCGGTTACAAACAAACAAGATGCCTAATAACTAGAGAAGACGCACTTACAAGAACAAAGGAGATGTCCAAGATTGCTTTAACTTACCCAGAAATAAAGCTTATCTGTCATACAAAGGAAATGATGGAACGAGTGATAGAGATACGTATGAGGACATGTACCTCCATATACAGCGAAATCTCTGATGAAGCAATTCATCTTATGAGAGAATGATGAAATAGTATAAGGCTAAATAAAGAGACTTGCACATGGTTTTTATTAACATGGAAAAAGCATACGACAAGGTACCAAAAAGTACTTTGGTGGGCAATGACAAAGAAGGGCACTCTTCAGAAATACGTTAATATAACAAGGTATGTACCAAGAAGTAAAAAAGATTGCTAGTACATGTGGAAGGGCAACAGAGGATGTCAATGTTCGGCCTTAAGCTCCATTCTTTTTGCAGCAAACTAAGATAAACTTACTCCATCGATACAAGGAGATGTATCCTTGCGCATGTTGTTTGCTAATGACATCGTTTTAGTAGATGAAACTAGGAAAGGGGCAAATGCTAAATTAGAATGATGGACACAAAAGTTGGAATCACTAGGTTTCAAATTAAGTCGGAGCTAGATTTGTTTACTTTGGGGTTTGATGCCATAACTTTAAACTAAAACACCAAAATTATCCATTTTTATTTTGAATTTGAGCTTCATTAAATTAATGACTAATTGGTATTCAATTGAGCTAAAAATAAAGTAACTGTTAAAAGATTACAATAAAGGATCATTATTTTGTTGGTGTAAAATCAATGGATATAGTTGTGATGTAAATAAGGAAAACTGGGCAAAATAAAACATGATCGTGGGTATTGTAATGGTACTAGAGAGAAACTCCAGTAAGTCAGAACTTCTTGTTGTGGTGGAGGTCCTGGGCTGATGAAGCAATAGTTATGTAGTGGTTGTTTAGTAGAGGGGCTGGGTGGTGGTGGTGGTGGTGGATGGGGTAGAGTGGGTCGTGGTTTGATAGAAGGGCTGGGTTATTAGGTTTTTTTCTTTTTTGTATGTGCTTTTAGTTTAAAAAGTCAAAAAAAGTCAAAGGTAACTTGTATAATTGGTTACAAGTCATTTGGTTCTTTCGTTGCAAATAGGTACAAAAGGTAGGACCTTTGTAGAATAAAAGTAAAATTAGCCCTTTATCTGCCGACGGGCTAATGGTTAGCCTTTGAGAAGCAATTTTTCCTTATTAATATGCCTTGTTTCTTGCACAAGAACATAAATTTCAAGAGGCATGATAAATGCAAGATCTATCTGTTCTAGATGAGCTGTTTAGCTGTCAATTTGTCATACCTGATAAGGACAAGAGTACTTTTAGGCCTGCATAGATTTCATGATTAGAATGGAAACTCAATAGCCATTATGTTCATCAATAGCATAGTGAGGTTGCAATTTGTGGGATTATTCCCAAGCTGTGGACAGTCACCAATCATCATTCTGGATTGACTGGATCAACTACTGTAGTATAGTTTTAAGGACTGGATAAGGTGGGGAATACAGTTTTGTATAACTAAGTTTTTGTTTAGAGTTTTCATGACCTTATTATATTCAAGACAAGTGCTGCATCCTATCTTTGATCATTTGGGTGTTTTTCCAATAAAAGAAGGCTGGATGTATCTGTCTGGTAGAAAATTGGAGGGCATAGTCAAGAATAACGAAAGTAAAGGTATAAGATGAAAGAGAGTGATGATTAGGACATATCAGTCCTTATGGATTTCACAACGAATGAGGAGAGACAAACCGTACTCACCATTATTTGGTTACCTTACACATACTGATTCCATGCGAACCTCTGATTTTTTGGTCATAATAAATCCTATGCGCCATGAGTATGACTCATTGATATACCTGATTTGATGATCACTTTTTGAAAGGATGTGACGAAGCGTTTATGTTAAAAGTATGTTGGATGGAAGTTGCGTAATATTGTTGACATTTCAAACGTAAAGGGGTGAATGGTGTATTTTTTAATACTGTGTAGGTTGAAGTTTTTGACGATGCTAATTAACTATCAATGATATCCTCCATCTCAAAGATGATCCAAAAGCATCCAGATTCAAGGAGATTTGGTTGACGTTTCTGGTATACACTGGTGTTTTGGGATTGCCTTTCTAAAATAACGGATAACTCGGGTAGAAAAATTCCAATATCTATAACTTTGCTCCTCTTTGAGATGGGTTTTGTGACATCTCACTCTTGGGACTTATTGATTTTTTAGTGGGTCTATTTTATAGCTCATGTCCTTGTGTTACTAGCATCTAGCTGTTAATGAGCCGCATATGGAAACAAAACCTGCATGATTTGGTTAGTTTCCTACAATCTGAATTCTGGAGTTAAGTCTATCCGTTTCTCTTCTATACATTTATATATTTTTCCATTATATTCTAATCGAAATACAAATAATATCTCAATGATCAAGTGATCATTGATCACTAATGTACTGAACATTTATTTTAAAGCGCGTTGTCTGTTCTGGCATCATTTATCTAATGTATCTTTCCGTTCACTTCAGACAGTGTTTGATTCACATTGGAGTAAATGGAATCCGCTGTTGTCGATAAAAATTTTGGGCTGTGTCCTTTTTAGTTGATCACTTTTTCCCAATAAGAATCAGTAATTTCGTAACCCTGCATTCTGCCCCACTCCCCTCCCAAATCTGCCATTGCTTGCAGTATGCTGATGTTATCTTCTGTGTTTTGCGGTGATGCTATGCAGATAGATGAGGTAATAAATCAAGCTCAGGCGACTAGGTCAGTCTTGGGTTCTCAAAGGGCATTGTTTGGTGATGTTGGTGGAAAAGTAAAGGTTTTAAGTGAGAAATTTCCTGTCATCCGCGGCTTACTTGGTATATTTCCCTGCTTTTCCTTGTTTCAAACATTCATCACGAAAATTCTCGATGATCTTTTTTTTTTGTCCTATGAGATTGATATTAGGAAGACCAATCATGATCTCAGACTATTCTTGGGAATTCGTCAACTTTTTCCGTATAAAGAATGAATCAAATGCACGGGTTAATTTCCAATACGATTGTGCAGGTTCAATCAAACGAAAGCGCTCCAGAGACACAATCATCCTGTCCGCAGTCATCGCTGCTTGTACTTTGTTCCTTATTATCTACTGGCTCTCCAAATGACAAGGCTATACGGAGAAAGAAGAAACATCGGGTGTTGTCTTCTGAGGACTTTTGGTGTTTCTGTAACAATTCTGGTAATGTTTCCTTTAGTTAGGGCATTCGAACAGAAGAGAAGAGGAGTTTCCTTTACTTACCCGTTTCGTTTAGGAGATTTTTACAGGTAGAATTTTGATTGATATAATGTTTGATCTTTTCCCTTATTTGCTTACTGTCTGATGATTCTTTTTCAAGTTCGATCCTCTTTGATTTTGTAGAGTATGGATGAGATGACAATGTTTACGTACTCTCTTGTTCATATCGAATTCAATAGTAGGTAAATACTTACGTTTGTCCACTGTCAACATATGCATGTATTCAAAAGGAATGTTCATCTATTATTCAAAGGAAAAATTATAAAAAACTACTAGTCTTTAGGTTTATTTTGCAAAAAATTGTCTTATGTAACTTTTTTTTTTGCAAAAATCTACCTAATTTAATATATTTCTCTGCAAAAGACTACCACTTAACGGAAAACGTTAGTCGGCCGTTAAGTTTGAGGGTTGACCAATTCCACGTGGAAACTCTGAGGTTTTAGATTTTTCACGTGGTAACCAAAACTTTTAACAAAATCCACGTGGTAACCCTTTAGTTTACCAAAATTTTCCACCTTGACCTATTTGCACATAAAACATGAGCAAATGTTAATTTCGAACCTTTAAGGCTATTTTATGCCTCTTTATGCGACTTACAATTTCATGCAGAAGTAGTTTGAGCCATTTGCCCTAAAACATAAACTCTAACTCTACCAACTTTCATCCAAATCATTTTCCCCCCAAATCCAAAGATGGTAGAGTTAGTTTTATATTTTGTAGGAAAGATTGAAACTGATGGCATTTGAATAGGTGAGTCACAAGGCATACTGAAGCTAGGGGTGTTAATAATAACCCGATCCGAAAATTCCGACCCGAATTATTCGGTTTCCGGTTTCTAAAACCGGATAATTTACCCGGTTTTCACAAAACGGTTAACCAGGGTCGGGTACCCGTTTTTTAAAATCGGAACTGAATTCGGGTCATGAATTTTTGAAAACCGGGTATCCGGTTTTTCTTTAATTATATTTTTTTTTACTTTTGTTCATAAATAGAATAATCTTGATATCTCTTAAGCTAACCTTGGATTGAATATTTTTGAAGAGTTAGTATTTAAATTTTATAATTGTTCTCACTTAAGCCCATGAACAATAATATTATTCTTTCATTTTCTGAGTTTAATCTTTTATGACTAATTAAGTTAAAGATTTTAAGGGGTTTGTAATTGAATTTTATACAAAAAATATTTAAGTGAAATAGAGATAAACAAACGTATTAAAAGTTTTTGAGCAGCCACCCTCTCTAACTTCTCTCTCTAAAACTTTCCTCTCTGCCGAGCGCTTCCATTGCTCCGCCATAGCAGGCAGGAGGAGAGGTCGTCCCCCGAGAAGAGCGATGATTTGGCTTGCTGGGCTTTTGTTGTTCATCCTAAACTCCATAAGAGAGTTATCGTCTCAGAGACGGGATTCGAATCCCATTTCAACCCCGTAACTTGTATATGATAAACCCTAAAATCCAAAATCAAATTCGAAACTTCGTTTCTGGGTATGAGTATTCGAAGGTTTGGGCTCTGGTCTGGAGAATCGAGAGTTTGGATCTTCACAGAGTGCGAAATCGAACTCCATCGGTGTGCGAAGAACCCTAATTTTCGTAATCTCAATCCAGTTCGACCTTAAATCGTCTTAGGGGTATATTCAAGCTCCAGTTCGAGCAAGAATAATCCCATTCTAAAAGTTCGAAACTTTCAAACCCTAAGGTGAGATTTCGAATAGTCTCCTATTTAAAACCTAAATTGATTTAGGGGATATAATTTTTCATCAGTAGGATCTTGTTTGCTGCTGAAGGATCGAACTCCAATTAGTCGCCAATTAAGGAATTTGTCCAGGTAATGGTTGTTTATTCGATTCCACTGAGTCTAGTCTTAGGTGGTATTCGATGGTGAACATTGATGCTAGCTTCCCTGTTTTGGGCTTGGTTTAGCATTCGTATGAACTGCTCACTGCAGTTTTGTCTTTAGAGGGTAGCAATTTGGTTGCTTCTCCTTCTCCTCTTTCAAGCAAAGAGATAACCTTTGGTGGCTTCAACTCTATGGGTTTTTGAAGCCTGTTGATTGCGTGAGTGATCCGTGAAGGTAGCTTTTGCTGCTGAGGCTACACCAACTCGTGTTGCTCCTGGTGCTGGGTGCATTTGCCTGATTTTTTTACTACGTTTGTTTAGTAATGATTTCTTGTCCAGTGTGGTTATTGTGTTGCTGGAGTGATACCCTGCAGCTGCCATAGTGTTTCTGTTTTGGTGTCCCTATTCCTGCTGATGGACAAGGAAACAGCTTCATTGTGGAGCTTTTGCACAGTTTGTACTGAATAAAGGATATTGAGCATGGTTAGCTGATTTTGAGTGCAGATTGTAAGGGTAGCTGATTTAATGCATGTTTTTGGCATGGTTAGCTGTTTGGAACTTGATGCGTGCCTGAATGGGTCTATGCCCATCTGATGCTGCTGCTTTCACAAACAGCAAGCTGGGCTGAAGTGTGTATGAAGGCTGCTCTGATCTGTAATGGAATTACGGTCTGCTGCATGTTTGGCTTTGAGATAAATTATGGTACCTGACAAAGGATCCTAAGGCTACTTTGGTTTGCTGGTATTACCTTGGAGTATTGGATTGTATTGGCAATTATTAGAAATCTTATGTAATGGTCCTAAAAGCTTCGTCCTTGAACAAGCTACTACTGGACCATGGCTAAGCTGGAATTGACCCTAGTTTGTGATTCTGACAGCGAAAGAAAACCCTTGTTTTTGCACAGTTATAATATTGTAAAGAATGTCACTTGTATTGGTGTAGTGATCTGACTGTATTGTTTTAGGCTAGGAGATATTATTTTCTTTTTTGGAGGCGTCTCCAAACCTCGCGGATGACAAGGGGCATGTCCCTTGGAGCCTCGTTGGCTAGACCTCTCAGTCTGTTGAACCCGTTGTAAGCTTCGGCTATTTTTCTGGCATTTATGATTTACTTTCAAAAAAAAGAGATAAACAAACGTATGGTTGAATGACAAAACGACAAAAAAATAAAAAATAAAAAACATTCTAATAAAATCGGGTATCCGGTTTCCGACCCGGTTTAAACCGGGTATCCGGATTTCGGGTACCCGATTTCAACCAGGTCGGAACCAGATCGCAATTTTAGGTACCCGAAAAAGCGGGTACCCGGATTTCCCGATCCGGGTCGACCCGGTACCCGGTTTGAACACCTCTAACTGAAGCGTCAAAGCTTCGAAATTAATGTTTGTTAACGTTTTATGTGCAAAAAGGTTACGCTGGGACAATTTGGTAAATCTCAGAGTTACCACGGGGATTTTTAAAAGTTTTGGTTACCACGTGGGAAAACCCAAAAACTCAAGGTAACCAGATGGATTTCCCTACTTTATTTTATTAAATACAATTTCCATAACATGGTTAAATTTTTTTATATT
>JAAKBH010000889.1:0-84853 GCA_019776075.1 Amaranthus palmeri
TTCTAAAAATTCTCTACGCCCAATATCATTTTATAATTAAAATATACTCCATATTCTTAAAACTCAATCATAGTTATTAAGGTTAATATATTAATTAAAAAATTATATAAAAGTTTTTCGCAAAATTGGATCTAGTGACATTTTTCACAAATGCTTTTATAGACCATAATATAAGTTACATATGACACTTAAAAACTAATAATATGACACTAAATCACTTTATAGTACTAGAACATAAAATAAAAACCAACAACTATCACACTAAAATTATAAATAATAACATTTGTTTAATAGTCACTAACTCATATTGGAGTATGTCGCGAAAAGTGAAAAGTTAATATTATTATAGTAATAGATTATATCAGCGCTTTTATCCTATCAGTTTTCTTCATTTGGCCGCCATGCGCTAATGTTCACTTATAACTTTATGAATAAATTAATATATTTTCTATATTTAATTAAACTTTTAATCTAGAATATTTCAATAATTATGTGAATAATTAATTGGTCATGGATATCACTAGATGATCAGTATTAGTGAATGAAAGCTTATAGTTTCACCAACCATGCACCTTCTTTGGCACTCGGCCATTACACTTGCTTTGTACTATACTCAAACAAAGGATTTCTTAAACATTTGTTACATAGTATGCATGCATGGATTCACATTGAACGTGGAAAATGACATTTTTATTAATTTAATTGTGACTATACCATCATTTATTAGTTGGAAACATTTTAGTTGAGGAAAATGGAAACCTAACCACAACATAAAATATATGAAGAATAAAAGATAACGTTTATATAATTCTTAATTAATAAGATAATAATGGGACAACAATCGGACATCAGGATACCGTAATGTCTAGTATGGTTATCTTTTTTTTTCATCCTTATTATATTTACTTTTATGCGTATGGGTCAAGCCATTATGAGAGATGCGGAAAGACATTAAATGTAATTGACATACAAGTGGAGATCATGGAAAATTTCCTAAGTTCCTTTAGGAGCTTATTTATGTTTAGTTAATTTATTAAAAATCAACCTTTTATTCAAAATATTTATCTTGTTATACTTTTTAGGATTACAAAATTAGACTAGAAAGTTTATGCTACTTAGTTGTACCTCACTTCTGTTCTTAAAAGGCCTTTGTAATAACCTTACCGTGTGCGTGTATGACAATGCTTGCAAATTGAGATCGCAATTCAGTTCGAATTCGACCCTGATCCGGCCAACTCTATCCGAGGGAAAAGTCAATCGACTTCGACTCTGACTTTACGATCCGACTCTGAGACGGATCGGAGTTGAACCTTAATAAAAATCCGACACTCCGACCCGACTCCGACCCTGAAGGGAATCTGGCTTTGAATTTGTCTTTTACGCTAATATTTTGTTTCCTGTAAAACTCTAGACGTGATTAATTCAAGCTCCTTCTCATACTAATTGTAATTTTCGATTTTGAAAAACTACTTGGTATTTTTTTTCGATTAATAAATCAGAATATGACAAATCAGATCAAGAGAAATAAAATACGTTAAACCAAGATGCAAGAAAATTTTGTTAAATTGTAGTAATTGGATCATTTCTCTTGTTAAACTTGAATTCAAAGTACATATTTGTTGTTAAAATTGTAGTAGTTTTTTTTTAATTTAATAATTTAATCCTTAATATCATAAATTGTGCATAATTACAAAGTACAAAAGACTTATATTTAATTATGTTTAAAATGCAAAGTAAAAGTGTGCTTGCTATCAAATTTAATTTATTAGATCAAGTGACGATATCGCTAAAGCGTATTCGTAACATATTGTTTGATATGAGAACTAGTATAAACCCCGTGCATTGTACGGAGTTTGTAGAATGAATTTTTTTGAAGTAAATTTTAAATAGTTGTGCAATTACATATTATCATTATAAAATTATATTATTAAAAATAAAATTTATTAATATATTCAAATTGTTTATAACAATATAATAGCTTAATAAAAGATTAAATAATAGAGTAATAAAAAATAATCAAAAAAAATTTACCTATTATATATCATTATGAAATTATAATAAATTATTATAATATATTAAGATTAAAGAAACAATTTAATTATTCTGATTGTAATAATGTATACTATAACTATTTTTATTAATTTCCTAACAATCTCATTGTATTGTGTATCAAAGGAAAACTTTAGATTTTAATTTTAGTAAGAATAAGGTACTATTATGGCAATAATTTTATTAATTTCAAATGATAAATAATTTTACTGTATTTAGATTCTATGCATGTTACCATTTATATTTATATGGCTAACAATTTTACTGCATTTGGCAAATGGCAATTTGGCAAATGACTGTTAGACTGTCATTTGTCATTTAGCAGCAAAATTATAATCACAAAAACTTAGACGAGACCGTCCTATTCTAAGACGGGATTTGGGCCGACCCATTGTTAGGCGCGTGTACTACACGCGCGCGCTCGCTTTGTCTTCCAGATGGTTTTTTTTTATTTTCTGGGAATTTTTAAATTTGGACCTTAAAGGTATCAATTTTGACCTTAAAGATATCAATTTCAACGTAAAATAGTACTACTTAAATATATCAATTGAAGTAAAAATTTCAATTTGAACTTATAAGTGAACAATTGTGGCGTTAAACTGATCAATTTCTACCTAAATATGGTTATGTTTCACAATTTGAGAATTAAGTTAATAAAATGTTATTATTTAATCATTCTATGGATCAATTTTAAACAACAAATGAATGGTTTATTATACTATCATATGAGATCGTCGTATTAAGAATACTAGTGAGACTATCTCACACACGTACTTTTATTCAATTCAACATGATGATTCTAATGGAATATAATAAGAGTACTAGTGAGATTGTCTCATACAAGGGGAGCTGATTTATATAGGATATTTGTGTTGTGATGTCAAGGTCAGTGCCTCTATCTTCGTTTACATTTTAAGATTAAATGATTGATTTTAATGTGGCAGATTGAATATTAATTATTTATTTACTAGATAGATTCCCGTGTAAAACACGAAGCTATAATTATTTACTGATATGATTAATGATATTATTTTATGAAGTTAATTCAATTACAAATCTTTGCATGTGTTATGATATTATGATTATCAAAGTGAGTAAATAATACTATATTATACAATAATGTTAAAACTTAAACTCATAGTAATTATCAATAATTGAAACAAATAAAATTTAAAAGTCTTCAACTATGATAGATTGGAGGGAGGATTTAGTTGAAAAATAGCCAAATTAGTTTGCTTATTCATTATAGGAGTATGATGATGATTTATTGTCTAAGTTTAATATACAAATTTACATGTATATGATTTTTTTTGTTTATATGATGAAATATAATATTTTAATAGATCATCACATATAGATACAATCAATCAACATATATTTATTCAAAAAAAAAAAATCAACATATATTACATGTTTTAATGAGTTAATTATTTCCCTAAATATTATATCAAATATCAAAAATTTCTCTTTCAATAATAAGAAAAATGCGGGAAAATTTTTAATGACAGTGTTACACGTGTCTCAAGTCGTTTGTTCATTAGTATATTTTATTGATTTGATTTATTGATTATTTGACTTTCTAATTGCAATTTGATTATAATGTGATAGTATATGAATATTGATTATTTGATTATAATGACAGTTTTACTCTGTTGTAGCATTGATTTTTTTATTTATATAGGATAATTGTACTACATTATAGAAAACTATCTCATTTATGAATTTTTGCTATAATTATCAGGTTATAGCTAAATTTCAAGGTCATAGAGAGTTAGAATATTGATAAGAGAAAAAAAGTACTTCATATTAGGTGCTATTGTTTTTATTATTTTAATTTTTCATATATGTTGCTTAGAAAACATCTATCCGGAAATGTAAAATGAAAAAAGAGAAAGTGTAATGAAGAGTTATTTAAATCACTATAAGGTGTTATTTACAAAAGAATTTTTTTTACATCCATTATTGTTCTTTAAGGGCCCCATATTAAAGTATTTCGCCTAGGGCCCCCAAAATGTCAGAGACGGCCCTGCTCAACACCACAACAACACAACTGCTAGTCACAACCACACCAATCATATAGAAAATTGTGAAAAGTTCTAATTCAAAACTAGAATTAAAAAAAAAGTTAATTTTGAATAAAACATATATGAAAGAAAATTGTTAGGATTATTGGTGACTTATGTTCACCAAGTAATCAAAACATGATTAAGTTAATTAATTTCTTTAGTTAGTGAAGGTAAGAAGAGGACAAAATATCGCATAGTTTGTGATCTTGATTTGATGGGAATCCCAAATACAAGATTTTATGGGTATGAAATCTTCACATGTAAATGCTAGAAGAGAAAGCTTGGGACAAAAAGTACATAAGCAATTAATGAAGCAAACCTTGGGGACCAAGTACTACATTGTGACTGGATGATGAAAAATCAATAAGTACACTAGTACATTATACTAGGTGTTAGTGGGTACTTGGACACCAAGGCTTTTTCATTATAAATACCTTAATTTTAGGTTCTTATTACTTGCACCAAAGTTTCATCTAAGAGTACCCTTCTTGTTTATGTAAATTACTCCCCAGGTAACTCCTCTCTTCTCTTTACACTTATCTTCATTGTAATTCCTTCAAGTTTGTATTTTCTTCTTTAAACACACTAATATAAATCCTAAGCTAGATGGTGAATGTAGCCCAAGATTGGTGAATCATCTTAAATCTTTGTCTTTATTATTTATTTATTATTGTCATTCATCATTATATTGCATTATTTGTTTCCTAAACATTGACACATCATAAACATCCACTTAAACCTTATTTAGTGATCCTTGAGTGAGGTCTTTGCCTCTTCTTTCAAAAATTATGCTGAAAGAAGATATTAAAACACTGAGCACTGACTTGACTGTTGGGCTTTACATTGAGTCATTGAGATTACCTGACATATTTTTAATATTTTTATTTATGTAACACAAATTCTTGTTATAGACCGTCTATAGTATAGACGGGTAAATATAGATCAGCCCATTTTGTAAAATGAGTAACTGATTAGTCATCATTGTTATTTTAAATTTAAAATCATTGGGCTGGGCTGTTGGGAGAGTCGTCTCTGCTATAGACGGTCTCTTAAGAGACCTTCTGTTTATGTAAATGTAAACCAAACAAATTATAAAAAGTACTCTCTTTGTTCTTTTAAGTTTGTCCACATTACTGTAACGGACAGTTTCTTAAGTTTGTCCTATCAGAATACTTTTCTATTTTGAAAAGTTTTTATCTTCCATATACTCTTTTTATCCCTCATTTAACCCACATTTCTCTCTCATAATACCAATACACTTATTAATTCACACCACTATTTTAATAAAATAATACTCCTTCCGTTCCTTTTTGTTTGTCCACTTTTAGAGAGAGAAATTTAAATTAGGTTTTTGAAGTATATATTGATGATAAAATATATTCATGTGAGATCTTGTTAGATTTGTCTCGATGTAAAGTTTTTTAATATGTAATTTTTATAATTTTTTATGATGCGTATTACTTAACGATATTAAGCCTTAAAACTTGCTAAAAAATGCGTGCAAAAGGTAAAGTGGACAAATAAAAAGATACGGAGGGAGTACCCACTATTAGTGATGGCCGCGGTCCGGGTTGGGCCGGTTCCGTTCCGGTTCCAACCGGTTCCGGTTCCACCCGGTTCCGGTTCCATTTGGAACCTGACCCAGACTTTTCCGGTTCCGGTTCCGGTTCCGGCCGGTTGCAACCGGTTCCTTGGCGGTTCATGAGACGGTTCCGGCGGTCCCAATTCCCGGGCCGGGTGGGTCGGACCATCGGTTCCATTTTTTATTTTTCCTTTATTTTTAATAAAAAAATACTATAATAATGCGGACGTACCTTCGTCGATTACTTGATTATTAGCGAAATGCATTGGTTGTCATCGTTATTAAAATATTTACTAAAAAGAACGAAAAAAATAAATCAATAAGAAACGAATCAACGATAAAGATCATAAAAAAAAAAAGCGGGAGAGAATGGACTTGAACCTAGTATCCCGAAGGAATACTAAGCTGCCTACGTATCCCGAAAGAATCAACGATAAAGACATAAATCAAATATTATAATTACTTTGGTCGATTTCAAAGTGATTTTTAAGATAATTATCTAATTCTAAATATGAAGCGGAGGAGGAGGAAGAAGATGACTAGAAAAGTATCATCTCGACTTATTATGTTAGCGATTACGGGATTATAATAATCGGGACGTGCCGAGACGCTAGCACGCCTAGACGTATCGCGACTCGGGTTATATATACTAGAATAATGGTCATAAAGGTCCGCTAAAAGTTTTTTACAATTTCCTACACAATTAATGTACATCACTAGACGGGCGATCTAATGCTTGGTACTAAAATCCTATTATTTTACTTAGGTTTTCCGTACTAAAACACGGATCTAAAATTGTCGCAATTCCATAAATATAAGAAAAATTAGTGAAATACGTTTTCCACTTATCCATCATATCTGCAAGAATCGGCTTTAAAAACGTTACTATCATCATGAGAATGTCTAAGAAGATGATAAAAAACAATAATATATTCACTTATTACTAAGTGAACGTTTGGTTCATAAACATATGAAAAAATCTTAGTTTCGTGGACATATGATAAGTGCAATTATTTGCACTCATCATTAACATATTTGCGCTCATTTTCGATGTTTTGAGGCGGTTTAGGGTTGTTTTATGTGGTTTCACTCCATTTCGGTATTCCATGTCCAATTTGTAGCCAAATGGGTGAATTATGGTACTTTGAGTCATTTTTGTGGGTTTTTGGTGCTAATCATGTTTACAAGGCTCAAAGAACGTATCAAGCTATCAATTTTGTCAAGCCATAAAGAGTAAAAAAGCAAAAGAGTAGGTTAATGCAAAAGTATTAAGGTGAAATTTGATACATGTCTACTCTTTTGGCTATAACTGTTGATAGGAATATCGTATTAATACAATGTTTGCGGCATTGGAAACTAGACTTCAAGGGCTTTCCAACGGTATATTATATGTCCGATTCCGATAACCGAGCAAGAAATGGCGAGCGTTTGAAGTTGATGCAGTTTTTCAGTTCCGGGTCCGGTTCCGGTTCCGGTTCCATGGAACCGTTGGGCCGGTTCACCCGTTCCGGTCCGGTTCTGCGGTTCCAACCGGTTCCATTGGACCGTTGGGCCGGTTCAACCGGTCCAACTGGTCCGCGGTTCTTTGGTCCGGTTTTTTCAAATTTTTCCGGCGGTTCCACGGTTCCGGCAAATTTTTTCCGGCGGGTCCACGGTTTCGCGTTTCGGTTCCGGATCGGAACCTGTCGCGAACGTTCCGATTCCGGTTTTCAGCGGTTCGGGACCGGTTCGGTTCCGGGCCAACCCGGACCGTGGCCATCACTACCCACTATCTACAAAGATTTCACCTTTCTTAATAAAATAATACCCACTATCTACAAAGATGCCACCTTTCTTAATAAAATAATACACACTATCTACAAAAATTCCACATTTCTTAATTTGTGTGAAATTTTCAAATAGGACAATAAAAAAAGAACGAAGGGAGTAACACTTACTGTTTCCATTATCCAATCTTTTTCCAATTCCATTTTCTTTCCATTTCAATCCTTATACTAAACACCTCCTAAGAGTGATAAAAAATAGAGTAAAACTCCAAATGAAACATTTGAAGTGAATAGAAGAAAACAAATTAAAAGTGCAATCTTTTTAGGCATGTACAATCTCCCAAAAGAACTGAAATAAAATGGTGTATTTATATTTAATGTTATTATATTAATGGATTTCTAATCCCATATCATAACAACAGCAATGACAGCAACCCCAAGAAGAACAGAAAGGAACCTATAAAATGGGGTGTCAAAGTAACATGGAGAATGGGGCTTATAACCTTGAGAGATGAGATGATTAATTGCAATATAGATGAATATCCCAGTAGCAAATCCCATCGATATGGCGTATGTCCAATCTGCTGTCCGACCCTCCGTCGTTGCATCGATGGCAATTCCGATCCCTACACCGATAGGACTCGAAATAGCAAACGCAAAAGAATACGCAACAGTGGCTAATAACGGTCGTTTAGGGATCATTCTTAAGAGGGCAATCCCCATTGCAACCGCCCCAAATACCTTATGCAGTGATATTGTCCATAAGTTCTTCCATGCATCAGCTTCAGTATCTGGGCAAAGAAACAGATTGTGTTTATAGTGAGTGACAAGTAAGATCAAGTATACAAGTAAAGATTATCAATTAGAAATTGAATCGAAATATAAAAAGTGTTCGATAAACATTTTCTGTATGGAAATATAAAAGTATGCAAGGGAAGATGGAAATAGTGTTACCTGCAATGCCAACAGCCATACCCTCAAAGACAGAATGAAAACAAAGAGCAATTATGAGAAGAAAAGTGTTTCCGACCGAAGTAGTTCTTATGAACATTGGGTTATGCTCCACGCCATGTTTTTCTCGCTGTTCTTCGTCTCCACTTCCTTCCACCCCCACCCTATTTTTCTCTGCGCTTTTCTTTGCAATATACAGAATTATACAATCCCCAAACATCGTAAGAACATAACCAGCACAAGCTAACATGAAAGCAAAAGGGTATTCAAGGGAGGTGAGACTCTCGAAAACAGAAGAGGCATCACTCAAGAAATGTATCATCGACGTTCCAAGAAAGACACCTCCAGCAAACTGAGTCCCAAGCACAAGAAAATTCTCATTCCATCGTAAGAAATAGGGCGAGACTCCAAAGGCAAAGGTGCTAAGGAAGAAAATGACTAGACACCATATTTTAACGGCAACAAGTTTTCTCGAATGGAGGGGCTTGGCGACTGTAGGAGTGGAGTCGCCAGTGTTTGGGACCTCATCCTCATCATGATCATCATGAAGGCCTCCATGGGCATCGATCAAAATGATTTGAAAACAGAGCGCAAGAACAAGAACAATAACAAACGAAGTTGACTTAAGAGATTTGAGAGAAAGGATGGATGTCATTGTGGCTACTTATTCCACCTTTATCCCGCTCATTGTCTTCGGAGTTCATATAGACTTCTGAATTAGATATGTCTGTCTGCTTGATAATTGAGTTAATCTACATTTTATATTAATTATTTTAAGTTTAACCTAACTTGTGGAGGTCATACAATCTCCAAATTTGTAGTACAGCTTTGACTTTGCAAAAATTGTACTACACATTTTGAAACCATGCACTAAAAAATCTCTAACTTCCAAGTTGGAGAACTATAAAAATATCATGACTTGGTTGGGTTTGGGGAATAACACAGCAAAGCTTATTAACCTGACAACTATTATGGAGAAGGTGACATCTAAAAGATTTTCATACCTCAGCTACATGAATTATTTTATACATTTACATTAACCGTCCAGACGAATATATAGAAATAAGGTTTCGCCTTTCTAAATAGATTGTGGTTGCATTTTTAATATGCGCAATGATGAGGCAAAATATGTTGATGTGAGCATTTCGGGAGTAAAAAAGTGAATTAGTAAAACAATTTTATGTCGTAAAATCAATTTACGTCTTAGAATTAGGAACATAAAAAGAATTATCAATACAACATCCTTTTTAGTTTTCACATGCCGAAAACAGCACTTAATTTTATCTTAATTTTGATCAAAAAGAGGAGCATAAACAATTAATCAAGCTTAGAAAAACATAGGCAATGCCAAAAGTATTAAATTATTAACGGAATTGATTTAGCTTAAAGTTTTATAAGATCAAATAATATGCTTTATTAGAAAAAAAAAATTGGTAAAGAAAAAGGGTTTAGATAACTTTAAAAGAGGGTACAAAAAAAGGGATTAGGCCTCCGTGAAGCTCAGAAAAAATTACAATAAAAAAATTCTATCACTCTTACAAAGACCTCCTAACAAATACTTCAAATATAAACCATTAGCCGTTGACCACAGCGAGGCTAGGAACTTGACTCTCTACCAAACTTCATCCTAATTAGAATCATAAAATCCTTAAATTATATGTGTGAGGCAAATCTAAACGCTAAACACCAAATGTCCATTTGGTAGGTAATAATAAACAATGGTAAAATGAAAAACTAGTGCAATTTAAGTTGAAAAATCTCCTGGCTACTTTGATGGCCATGCTTGTCCAACTTCAATTATCTCATTTTCTTCATAAAATTCATCCCGATATGTATTACCGTTGGGATAGGTGATATGAAGTTATAACGGAAATTTGTAAACAAAAAAAAAAAACTTTTTTTGTGATCAAAGTTTCATTACCATGGGAATGATATAAAACTTTAGATGAAATTTTACGGTATAAATCATTCTTATTAGTATTACCAACATTTAGTACCACTAACTTAACGGGCCGCAAATGTATTAATTCAATCATGTGCTCTTCTTATTTTTGGATTATAGTGGACTATAATAAACTGGCCCGCTCTACAAATCATGTGTTCATCTTATTTTTGCGAAGTTTGCTAATGATGTTTTTCTATTATGGGTCAATTGGAAACAACCTCTTTGTTTTTAAGAGTAAGGCCGTTAAATTTGACCCTTCAAATCCATCCAAGAAGGGAAGCCTATATAAGAGCCGCATAATGGCATTGATGTAATGGAATGATGTTGTGAATCCGTAGCAATTATTAAATTAGAAAAATAAGTAAAATCTGCTTGAAAACTTACAGATAATATATAGAAGTATATAAGCCAGGATTCAGTCAGCAGAATGTAAGTCAGCCAAGTATTTTTAAAAGTAGACTTCTTCAAATCGGTAAAAAGGCATGAAGCATGCTGTTTTTGGCTTCATGATTGCTACGTTGTTCCACCATCAGCAGTTCTGGGGAGTGCACATTTAATTTGAAGCATAATTTTTAATTCTACAAAAAAACCAGAACAGCTAAAAATATTAAAATCAAATTAAATCATGTCATACCATTAACTCACTAGATTTCGAAGAAGCATGACGAAACCAATGATGGATGCATCTGTATAGAGGCTTAGACACAACCACAATGACATAGTTCAGCTTCGCTCCTTCATTGTCATCACTTCACATACTAATCTGTGTACAAATGTTGATATACAGATAGCAGAAAACATTTCGATGCTGATAAGTTATTAATCAAAATTACGTTTTCCGGTTTCACATTGTGTACTCTATTGTGAATACTGAAATATAAGTCTAGCATCACTTGCAAATTCTAACATTTGATAAACTAGTATACACAAGACAAGAAGGAAAGGGCGATCTTTAAGTATGTCATTTACAGGCAATACCGTGTTTTTCATTAGTATACAGGAGTATATAGAATCGATTTAGACCATATCGGCAATCACAGCCGCTCTATCCAAGGCTTGATCTCCCATTTCAGATCCCACTTTTAGTTTGCAAACGGGGCATGTCCCCTGTTGGCGCAGCCAGGGGTCAATGCAATTGACATGGAACTGCAGAAATAATACAAAGCACTTTTAATTTTATTTGAACGGTATTTTGGAGTAGTTAAATTCTATACAATTAGCTTATCATAAACCTCGCTTATGAAAGTATTATAAGTTTCCAAATGTAAATAATAAATACACGGCAGTTTATTACACACCTGATGTAAACATGGCAAGGTGCGAAGGAGTTCGCCTCTCTTCACTTGGTCCAGGCAAATAGTACAGGTTAGATCTTCTTCTGAAACTTTTGCACTATCAGCATCTTGCTTATTCTGTTCATTAACCAGAATAAAAAGATTACTATATAGTAATACAAAAACATACACCTATGCTGATCACTCTACACACCATACAACATACACCTATATACAGAACGTATTGGTCTAAGAAATTGAGAGGTAATCTTTTGCACTATCAGCATCTTGCTTATTCTTCATATCATCATGCTTCCATATTAATAGCAAATTCTTTATCTTCAGCAACACGGTAGTTCGTATGATTTTAGAACATTATTAGTTACTCTACTTTTTAGTCTTTTAGGGGATATTATTTCCATTTTTGCTCTCATACGTAAGATTATCATTGATTCAATACTGTAAAACCAAAACAATACGGAGGGAGAAATTTTTAATGATTGATTGAATCATATGATTTTTTTTATTGAGTGTGTGGATATTTTAATCACGAACCAAACAAAGAATACAAGTGCAAGTAAAGAACTAAAACCGCAGATGAAAATCACCATTGAATTTAGTGATTCAGTGGTAAAAGCAAGAAAATTGAGTTTGTATTTTTAAATGAACTACATATTTTCTCTATTTCAAATTATTCTTCAATTTTATTACTTCCTGTTCTATCATAAACTCACGAAATACATAAAGGAATCAATTTAGAGAGTGATGTATTTTTAGGTGTAACCGATGAAATAATTGAAAAGTATTTTCAAATTTTGAGAACTCAGATACCAATTGTAATAACTTACGTAGTTTTTCCTTGAATAAATGTGAGTTGTAACCTTTTCAATTCTTGTAAAATTGGTTTTTAAGTGTTCTTGAATAAAGAAGGGGAGGGCATAGCTCCAAATGGATACACAAGAAGTAAAGATGCTCAATGAGCATATTTTCATTATTTCGAATTCACCATTCTATAAAAGCTTTAACCGGTAACTATTGTATAAATCATACATGTATGAGTGGAAGAAGAGAAGAAACCAAAAGCTTAAAATCTTTCATAAGCTACATGAATCTCTAATTAACACAAAATTATGATAGATGAACTTGCTTTAGAGGTTATGCTGGTAATTTTTAGGGACAAGACAACCATCATTTTCTTGCTTCTGAAAATCAGAGTGTGAGTTTAATTAGTGTAATTGATCGTTTCATGCATGAACCAAGATATTTTGGTACGTGTGCTGGGATGAATTATCCCACATGGACAAAATTGAAAATGTTGAGCATGCTTTATAAGTTATCGGAATCTTTCACATGGCCATATGGTTTTGGGATTATATATATCTCCTTATCTCCTTGACTTATGACGTGTGTGCACCTCGTGTCTCCCTGTTGATGTGCTGGCATTGACAAGTAGTCCAGTCTAATTTAACAATGTGCAAATGTGCAAATACGCAAAGAGAATTGAATTGGAGACCACATAATGCAAAAGAGAAAAGCAAGAGAAACAAGATTAAAGAGAAGGGGAAAATATCCATGAGTAGAGTTAAGAGAATTTACCTCAGCAGATGTTGACGATGTCGAGGTCTCTGGTGGTTGTAAAGTATCACTATCCAGGAATAAATATTAACATTAGAATGTGACTAGACTTCTATGTGATTCAAATAGCCAAAAGGCAATGCTAATTATGTACTAAGGCATTCCATGGTTTGATGTTCAAGAAACCATTGATATTCAAATGTACGGTATACCCTACCTCTCTGGTCCTGTTACCTTGTACTTGTGAACAGGTAAGGCATTTATCTCCTCTTCACTCATGGAAGGAACGTTTGAAACATTGTCAGCATCCAAGGCTCTCAATGTTTCATAATCTGCAACAAAATTGATAAAGAAATCGACCAAAACGTGCATAACATTCAGAAATCATCTATGTTTTTAGAATGTCAGAGATTCGAGACAACATTCTTAGTTTTAAAAAGCGAGAGACGCACTGAGGCGATATAGGCCCTTAAAGCGCAGGTGCAAAGTGCAGCGCGAAGGCATGATCTTTTTGAATGTGAGGCGCACTTTTTCGATAAAGCAAAAAAATCAATTTTAAAACATGTATAATACTTCAAACAACATGATATTCATATATTATTATTAACAAGCTTGAAAATACTTATTATTCTTGCGGTGAACACCATTTTAGCACAAAACTATTATAATGAGAAACGATGAATTCCAAAAGTTATTAAATTCTTCGAATGCCTTTTGTTTTTCCTAAGAAGCAATGGTTTCTCAAACTTCATATTCAAGTAAATTTGAGTTTCGAATTTTACTTCTTTTTCGAACAAACAAGCATTAGTTAATTACCAAACCCAACAAGGAGGCGCGCACTGGGCGCACAAGGCGTGAAGCGCATCGAGGCACCTAAGGCGCATGCCTCTTGTAGTGGGCTTTGCCTCACCTAGCAGAGGTGTTTTCAGCTGAGCCAGAGGTTAAGGCGAACAAGGCGCAAAGCGAGGCACGCTTTTTGAAACTAAGACAACAAGTGGTGTAAGATATGATGGTAAAGGATTTAAAATTCAAAAATTTGTAGCATGAATAGTTAGCATACCTAAATCATCAAACTCTCGATCCAAAAGTGCAAGTTGAAGCCTTAGTCCCTGTAGTCTCCCTCTGCTTGCTAAAGCTATGGATGGAGGCATCTGCAAACGAAATTCGGTTTGTCCAAACAGGCCATTAGCCGCTGCTGCCGCATGAGCTTGAGCTTGAACTTGCAATTGTTGACAAGTAGCATACATCCTCAAAGTTGTTGCAATCAAAAACACACCAAGTACTAGCCACAGCTGTACATAAAGAGCATATAACTCGCTAAAGCACAAAATTCCTAATCACCAAGAAATCAGGTGCGACCTCAAATTGGGAAGAAATTACCAGAAAATTAGATGACATCTGATGAGTATTCAATATTGTGAACAACAAGAGAACTACACAGTGCACACCAATTAAACAAGTAGAAGTCAGGTAATTCTTACTCATCGAGATTTAATTTACAGATTAAGGTAAGTTCGGTCATAACATTACCAGTCACGAGAAAAGCCAACGAATTTGTATTGACAGGTCGAACAGGGTGAATTCTCTGTCGCAAGTAGAAAAACAGCAAATTTCAGCATAACTCCCATACATGTAAACACACCCAAGTAAAGAGAAAATCAAGCTAGAATGAATCAAAAAAACATACAACAGAACGCCTTTCTGGAATGATTCCGGAAAATCCATTTTCAATATCCCCTCGGCTACCACGGAAAACAAAACTCATATTTGCAAGAATACCAAAAAGCTTGTGTTCCTAGAAATGCCTGCTACGGGCAGACGACAAAGAATGATTAAAGTTGTTCATGACATACATTTGAAACATCCCAACAACAGCACATAGATCAGTGAGGGAAAACCATGAGCCAACTAATAAACTACATACTAATCGTATTGACTACATACACAACCTCATGTTCATACACTTTTCGTATGATGTAATACAACCATAAAATAATCTTGTCATTCCTTTTTGAATAAAAGTAATATAAGGTCAGTATCAGAGAATAAAGTGATTCGAAGTTAAGACTTAAAATCAGGCACTTATAGTGATACATACTTATACTCCAAACCATGACCTCATAACTTATTGTATACTTCCTACATTCCAAATCACTTGCAATATTAGAAATATTGCATATTCATTCAACAGTCTTAATTTGTGATTAGATTTTAATTTATAACTTTTTAATTTTTTATCTGAGATATCAAAGATTCAATTAGTGTATTAAACTGTAGTCGAATGTTGCAAGTATATTGGAATGAAGAAATACTAAACTTGGCAATTGGCATAATGCAAACCAAACTAAATTTTCAAACTATCTTTGACCTTACCAATCAAGCATGCTGCATGCACTACGGACAGAGTAGTTTTTGCTACATTTTTGTCATCAATTGAAAAAAAGTGGAGCAAAAATATATAATAATTTTAAGATAGTGATTAATTTTGCTTTTAGAAAAAAAATTTAAGAGCTTAAAACGAAGTGATTATATAAATCAAACTAATATGAACTAATAATTGACAATCAAGAAAAATTCATACTCTCCTCTTGCCTACTCCAAATAAATACTAATATTTTGAGTATGTGCGACTAAAATCAAAACAATCTACCAACAAACCCATAACAGCCTAATGCTTTCTTTAGATCAGAAACAATGAAATTTTAAACGGTACCAAATAAGAAAAGACATGCAACTTGAAATGCAGAAATTAAACAGGAAAACACCCAGAATAAGATACCTAATTTCACCATTAAATCATAAAGCATCAAAATTGAGACAATTAGTACCTGAATTTCAAAAACACACAGTTAATGTTCAATCGAAGTTCGAAATATCAATCAAAAATACATAAATGAAAATTGATCTTACAAAAGTGGACAAATTTTGAAGTCTCTCTCCTATTGTTGCAACTCCAATTCATTCAAATTTCAATGAGTAGTGAATTCCGAAGAGCAGAGTATCTTCATGAGAGTTCCAGACATGACACGTGGAAGTTTAACAAGTCACAAGGATCTTGTAAGGCTATTTAGACCTTTGGATTCGATTCTATTTATACTTTACACGTCCGATTGTCCGATTTTCCCACTATTCCATTTTTTTGTTTGGGTTTTTTTTTTTTTTCTGACGGCAAATATTTTGAGTCATCGTCTTAAATTGGGATCAATAGTTTAGTTAGTTAATTATACTCTTTCAGTTTTTCACAAATATTAAGAAAGAATGAATCTTTCACTTTGGGTTTTTCACAAATATTAAGAAAGAATGAATCTTTCTCTTTGGTAATAATGGGTATTATTTTAATTACTTCATCCGTTCTAATTTACTTGCTACCATTGCATGGGCACAAGATTAAAAAGTTACTGTGCAATGATGAGTAGTAGGTGAAAGTTGCTTTTTTGGATTTTTAAATATTATTTGTTGAAAAATGAAAAAGATAAATAGGAGTAACTTAGATATTGAGTAGGATAAAAATAAGATTAGGTTAAACTTATAAATGATTGATTTTTACTAAAAAGGGAAATGTAGGCAAGTAATATGAAATTTCCTCAAAATGGAAAATGTACGAGTATTATGGACGGAGGAAGTTATATAGTATGAGAAGTAATGATGATATTGGAATTATGAGAGAAAAAGTAATTAAGTAGTAGTGAAAGTAGTAGATTGTATTAGAAGTATGAGCGAGAAAATAATTAAATAGGAGTGTAAAGTAAGGAAAGTGGGGTTTTAAAGGGTAAAGATGAGATTAAAACTTTCTAAAAAATAGAAAGTATCTAAAGTGGAAGAACTCTTAAAACTACTCGTTATAGTAAGGTAGAAGAACATAAAGGAACAGAGGGAGTAGTTATTTTCAATATGTGATTAATAAATAATTTATTTAAAATTTTGATTGATATATTAAATGTTAAAATTAATTTCTTTTATAAGTTATAATTGATCATTTAGTTGGACAATTATTTATGTATAATTGATCATTCTAAGGTGTAAATTGATCACTTCTGAAAAGATTACTATTGCAGAAAAAAGATCAACAAAGGTTTTAGGGCTTTGAATACTGTTTTAATCAAAGTGAAAATTGTCAAAAAATACCTATTCTATACCAACATTTGCAAAAAAACTAGTTATTCTAATTTTTGTTGCAAAAATCTACGTTATATGACTATAATGTTTGCAAAAGACTACCAGGTGACAGTTTCCATCTATTGACCGTTAACTTTTGCGTTAACATGTGAGGGGCACGTGATGATAATAATTTACCCTTTCCCTCTTAATTTCTTCTATTTTCCCTCCTCTTTGATGTTCTGTTCTTCCTCTGTTATGCTCTGTTTTTCCCAATTCTTTACCATATTTTAAACATATAAAGTAGACAATTAAAGCACTTGAATAGATAAAAGTCTTTAAAATTCACATAAAAGTTCCCAAAAGAAATAAAGTACATACTACAAATACGACATTAACATAATTCTTCCAAACTAAAAAGTACATACTAAAACATACAACAAAGAAAACCATAGTCTTGTAAAAGTTAAATCTGACTACTTTGATCCACAACATTGTGTGATCCACTTGCGGAGTTTTGGCTCATGATTATCCTTGGTGCGACTGCTTTGGCTCCACGCTTTTTCATCCCTGCTGCACAAGATTTGTTATTCCTCCTTTTTGATGGTGTAACTGGACATGGTCTTGGCTGATAAATTGTTGAAGTTGTTGGAGTTGCAGCACTTGGTGTAGGAACTGGAGGTGTAGTAGGTGTAGGCATTGCTGGAGGTGCACTTGGTGTTGCTGATGAAGATGAAATAGACCCTTTCTTTGGCCTTCCCCCCTTTGACTTCTACGCATTGGAAGTGGACTTTGGAGGGTTCTTGCATTTTGTCTTATTGTGCCCAAGTGTTCCAATATTTCCACACTTCCTTTTCCACATCATCACCCACCTTATCTCTATCCATGTCATCTCCTAAGTTGTCCACCTCATCCAAATCACACACCTCATCTAATTCATCCACCTCAACATCATTTTTTTTTTTTGCCATCTTTCTTCTGAATAACTTTTCTTGGTTCTTCACCTTTATCATCCCCCCATGAACTACATAGAGATGGTAACAAACATCTTTTTTAGGACTTTGCAAAAAATCAGGGATGTTTTTATCATCCTTAATTTCAGCCCTTCCAGCAAACAATGTAAAATCATACCTCTTATACCATATTCTTCCAACATCTTTAAACCCTAAATCCTTCTTAATCCAATGTGCTATTTCAAAGTAGCATACATCTTCAGTGTTTGGGTGCAAACTAAGACCTAAGTTTCTATACTCAGTCTTGCAATTTTTAGTCACAAAAAACCCCTAAAATACAATCTAATGTTTTTTGGCTTCATCATCTCATACATTGAATAATAGTAAGCAAATCTCCTACAATCAAATACACATAATAAGCAAAAATCAAAAATCATGACTAAAAACAAAAACCCTAAAAATAAATTAACAGATTTCAGAGGTTACCCTTGTTTTTTGTTACACATTTGAAATGAACTTAACCATTCTTCTTCACTTTCCTTTTTTTAGCCATTATAAACTTAAAATTAAACACGAAATCTCAGAAATCACACGAAATTGTGATGAAGAATACTGGGTAGTGTGATAAAATCAGAACAATTGGAGAAGAAATGAGAATCTCAGTATTAATGTTTTTGACAGAATTTACATGCAAGAAAGGGGATTAAATGGAGAAGAAATTAAAGGCTTTTACTTTACTACAATTAATGGAGAATGAAATCACTTACTAGTTAGATTAGAGGAGTAAATGTCAGGAGCAACACCTTCAATGGAACCTTGCAGGAGGATTTGAAAGCACTAATCATGATGTGATTTGATAATGGAGGGAATAGGTATCAATGAGCAACTGAATAGGCTCTTAATACCTAAAACTAAAATCACGTGCCCCTCACATGTTTGGTCAACGCAAAAGTTAACGGTTAATGGATGGAAACCGTCACCTGGTAGTCTTTTGCAA
The DNA here is from genome assembly GCA_019776075.1 of Amaranthus palmeri. Lineage (NCBI taxonomy): Eukaryota > Viridiplantae > Streptophyta > Magnoliopsida > Caryophyllales > Amaranthaceae > Amaranthus > Amaranthus palmeri. Next base: position 19,254 of record JAAKBH010000889.1, read on the forward strand.
ACTTTATGGTCATATAAGGTAGTTTTTTGCAAAAAAAAAAAAAATAGAATAGGTAGTTATTTGCAAATGTTGGTATAAAATAGGTAGTTTCTGACAATTTTCCCTTAATTAAATTATAATGAGTGACAAAGCTCTAATTTATATGGCCATCATAGAGCTATCCTAGGAAATAAATCAAAGAAAAAATAAAGAAAATAATTACAAATAAAATAAATCTCTCTATTTATATATTTTCCTACACTCCCCCTCAAGTTAGGTCGTCGGGTCACCGATACCTAGTTTGCATAATGTTTGTTCAAAAGCTTTTGATGTAACTGCCTTCGTAAGTATATTAGCCAATTGATCCTTTGATCTTATGAAAGGAAGGCTTATAACCTTATTCTTCAATTTCTCCTTAACGAAGTGTCTATCAATCTCCACATGTTTAGTGCGGTCATGTTGAACTGGGTTTTCAGAGATATTGATTGCTGCTTTATCATCAAAGTACAATCATGCCTTGTTTTGTGGGAAGTGTAGTTCACTCAAAAGTTTCTTTAACCATATGATTTCAATTATGCCCTTAGCAATACCACGAAACTTTGCCTCCGCACTTGATAGAACAACTACCTTTTGCTTCTTACTCTTCCATGTAACCAAGTTTCCTCCAACCAATGTAAAGTACTCAGAAGTAGATTTCCTATGAAATATGCCTTTGCTACTTGTACCTTTGAGATACCTCAGAATCCTTATAAAGTCATAATTGTTGTCATGTGATGTATCTATGGTTGATGCATGAATCTGCTTACTACTCCAACAGCGTATGCAATGTTTGGTCGGGTGTGAGCAAGATAGATAAATTTTCCAACCATTCTCTAATATTTCCCTCTGTCTGCTAGTTTTTCTCCTTCAATCATCTTAAAACCATGATGAGCTATGATAGGTGTCTTTTCAGGTTTACTATCAATCATACCAGTTTCTGCTAATAAGTTAAGAATATACTTCCTTTGACTTATAAAGATACCTCCCTTTGACCTCAGAACTTCAATGCCAAGAAAGTACTCCAGTCGACATAAATCCTTCTTTTCAAATTCACAAGACAATTGCTTCTTGAGGGCACAAATCTCTTCTCTATCATCTCAGGTAATGGCCATATCATCTACATAGATAATTAGACATGTGATGATCCCTTTGATCTCTTAAAGAACAATGTGTGATCTGATCGAGTTGCTTTGCTAATACCCAAACTTGGTCATAGTTGTGGTGAATCTTCCAAACTATTCTCTTGGAGACTACTTTAGACCATAAAGTGTCTTCTTCAGTTTACATCCTTCACCTGGACTCACCTGAGGAACCTGGGGGAGCTTTCATGTATACATCTTCTTTTATTTTCCCATGAAGAAACGCATTCTTACATCAAACTGGTGTAGTGGTCATCCTTATTTCTAGCAACTAGAGGTTTTCATTCGGGTGATCGGGTCGGTTTCGGACGGGCGTCATTCGGTTCGGTTGTATTTCGGATCGGTTATGTTTCGACTGTTTGTTATGACGGGTCACACTCGTGTCGGATCGATTAGTCACAATTCGGTTAAAGATCGGATATTCGAGCTATCGGGTTAGCATCGGTTCGGTTCCGGTTGAATTTCGGGTCGAGTGTTAATCGGTGTCGGGTTGTCATCGGTTAATAATTGGTTCGGTTTTGTCGGGTACAAATCGGGTTCCGTTTTTTTAGAAAACAAAATTCGGCTACGTATTACTAATTACTATCGATCGAGTCAATATCAAAATAAGTTTTTAGTGAATTTTTAATTGATGACAAGATTCCTTACTTAAAGCAAAATAGTTAAAATGCAAAATAGTAAGTGATCATTATTACTTGGTTACTTTTAATTGTTTGACCGGAAATTAAAAATATAAAGTTCTATCAATTTTCATCTAATACGATTAAAAGGAGTTAAATAAACATTGACCATTGATTATTAACTCTAAATATATGAAATCATGTATTTATAAAATTTAATTTATTAAAATATCTATAATTTTATTAAATTAACTAATAAGATGATTGAATATAAGTATATCATACTTTTATGCTAAAAATTGGTTCAGATTTAAAGCAATTCGATCTAAAATTCGTTCGGATTAAGTTGGTTTTAGCCGGATCGAGTTCGGTTTCGAGCATGATTCGGGTCGGATATGACTCGGGTCGGTCATTTCTAGGTTCGGGTAATCTCAGTTAACGATTATGTGTTAATTACAAAATTCGATTACAGTTCAGTTTCAGCTTTCCCATTTTCGGCTGTCAACCGGTTCGGGTACAACAACGATTAAGGTATTGTCGGTTCGATAAACCTAAAAAAGGAAGATATTTTCGGGTCGGTTTACTTTCGGGTTTTCGGGTCAGGTCACTTTTGAACAGCTCTACCAGCAACAGAGAATAAAAATCGAATCGTAATAGGTTTTAGAGTTAAAAAGAGTTAGAACTTTCATTATTAAACACGCCTAAGCTTGGAATACCTTTTAAAGTATTTAACTTATTTTCTCTATTGTGAGATTGGGATTTTTTCTTATATTAAGAAAACTTATAAGATGTTTTTCAACGGGAAGAACGTGGCGAGAGAAGATAGAGAGATCTTCTATGTTGTCTTAAAGTTCATTAATAAAAGGCGTTGAATCCTATGGCTTGGAAGAAAACCCATAGGTGGGGAGTAGGCTATTAATAGCTGAACCTCGTTAACAAATTCCTTGTTCTTGTCTAAGTTTATTTGCGCAAAAAGTTCATAATTTTATCATTCATCCTAAACCAGTTCCAGAAAACTGTTTTGAAAGGTCTCCCGAGCTCTTGAGCTTACCTTCCAGAAAAATTTTTAAACGGGCATACTCTCTATTCATCCCCCCCCCCCCCCCCCCTCTTTAGGGAATATGCAATCTCCTATCAATGTTCAAAAAAGTAACAAAAACTTAAAAAACCTCAAATTTGTTTTTCAAATAATACAACCAACTCATATAAGTACAATCATCAACTGAGAAGACATAGTATGAAAACTTATGAGTGTTATAATCTAGAGCGGGTCCCCGCACATCAGAATGTATTAAAGAAAAAGGTCTATTAGAATGCGTTACGCTAAGAAAATATGCAAGTTTATGACGTTTTGCTAAAACACAAGCTTCGCAATCAAAGACAAATTAGTGTTTTTAAATTACAGAAATAAATGTTTTAGAGAAGTTAAGGAGGTGTGACCCAAATGTCGATGCCACATCCAGAGGTAATAATTAGGAGATCCACAAGTAAGCATAGCTTGACCCTTTTGAGTTGTCGCATCCACATAGTACAAACCTCCTCATTCAGCACCATGTCCAATTATTTTTCAATCTGAGCATACTGCACAACACAATGAGTGGAAGACATAATAACAATGCAATTAAGTTCTTTAGTCAATTGACTAACATATAACAATTTATGGGATAGGTTAGAAACAAGAAGACAACTTTTGATGAATTGACGGAGAAATATCAACACTTCCAGCTTGATCTACACTAACACATTCACTATTTATAATTTGAATCTGAGTCCGAGAAGTAGGGACAATAGATAAAAGATCAGATGGTCAAAAGTCATTATGTCTGTTGCCCCGCAATCAAAAATCCACGAGGAGTATTTAGGTTTACATAAATTTGTCACATTTTTATTTGGTGATGAAAAAAATGGGTTGTTTGTTTATCAAAGTGAATGGTGGGTAAGTAAGAAGGGGTGTGGGATTTTGGGTCAAAAATGTTGTAGGGCTTTGGGCTTAAATAGGTGTGGGGTTATGGGCTAAGAAAACGAAGGGAGGGAATTATTTTGTTAGGGTTTATTTTGTTGGTATAAAAAGGATTATTTTGGGGAACTTTATAATTCCCTTTTCCACATTCTGATATTTGGTTTTCTTTCTCCTCAGATTCTTTGTCATTGTCTGGGTTCACCATTTTTTTCAATGGTTTTCTTGATTTTCTGGTTTGGTTGACCTTTCTTGTCTTGCTAATGAACTTGGTGGCGATCTAGTGGTTGTTATTGTGAAAGAGAGGTTAAATTTCGTTAATTGTGGCAGGAAAAAAATGGAGTATCACTCTCCCTGAGTGTGACCGGAAAAAACATACCATTACTCCTTTTCGAAGCCCTTTCCGAAACCCTTTTCGGGCAGTATTTATGTGTCCTGTGATGTTGAATCTAAGTATGGGTTTTAATGTGTGGAAAGAATCACCATTTGTGGTAAGTCTTAGCGAAAAAAGTCGGTTTAAATGTAATATCCTTTGGTTGGTATTGAACCTTCTGGGTCGCAACAATGGATTTTGTGATGAATACCGACTTTTGACATCCATTGATTTTCGTAAGAGATTTAGGTTGATGACGAGAACCGAAAAATCGTTGCATCCTAATTTTGAAGCTTATGGCTCTGTACCATGAAAACATTAATATAGTAGAAAAAAAGGTGAGAAAGGTTTAAGGTTTTGAATACTGTTTTTATTAAACTATAATGAGAGACAAAGCTCTAATTTATACAGCCATGATAGAGCTATTCTAGGATATAAATCAAAGACAAAATAAAGAGAATAATTACAAATAAAATAATTTCCCTATTTATATACTTCATATCGAAATTGAAGACTTTATAAAATATTGACTTATTTAAGGTTATAGATTTAATTTGTAAGTAAAAATTAATCACTTAGATTTCAAAATTGATCACTTTAGGTCAAAATAAAAATTTATTATTGATTTCTTTTAAAAGTTATAATTGATCATTTAATTAATCACTTTATATATAATTCATAACTTTAACTTCTAAATCGATTGCTTTCACGTCAAATTTAAAAGACTTTTAAATAATTAAATTATTTAAAGTTATAAACTTATAAGTTAAAAAATTGAGCAGTTTAACATCAAAATTGATCACTTTTCAGTCAAATTTAAAAATTTTGTTTTAATTGTTAGATTTTTATTTACCTTAGCAAAATTTAAGCCCAGAGAATATCCTTCTCATTTATTATTCGTTCCAGACAACTTCACCCAGAGAGCTTTGCTTTTATTTCAGAGATTGCAAGAAATTTTTAGGTGGTAATATCAAATTCTAACGGTAGAAATATAGACTTTTTTTAACAAAATGTTTTCTTTAATCTCTAACATTAATTTATACAATCTACAACCACTAAACTCAACAGTAGATATTACGTCAACGGTCAACCTATGTAAAATGCTATTGAAACTTCTGGGAGTATAGGTATTAGAACTTGGACTTAAAAAATGGCAATTTAAACCAAATTCTGGCAACACAAACTCCCATTCAAAAATGTTATTTACAGAAGCATGTATTGAAAATCCAAGACATATGATATCAAACTACTATACTTAATAAGACACTTAAGCGTCAGTTTTAAAAAATATATATTTTTTATAAGCTTTATTTTGTGCAATCTAACTTATATCTTTTCTAACACTGTGTGGTAACTTGCAAATCAAACTAAAGAATACGAATCATTATTTAAAAATCCTATGACAGAGCATTTAAATCGTTTTTCTTAAAAATTAATTGATGAATACCGTTTTTTATCCCAATATTGTTTGTGCATTTAGTGACCCACTATAATAGCGCTATAACTATTTTGACTCCTCAGCATTTGAACTCAACTCTTCATTTCTGTTTCTTCATCTTCCTTCAACTTAATCTCCATGTTTTATCTACCTCTCTTTTTTTCAAAGTAATTTTATAGAAAAATAAAACAAAAAAAAAACAAAAATTTTTTTTAAAAAAACTCCGAAATTGATAGATTTGACAGATGTTACATAACAATGATCTTTTAGCAGTACTTTGGTAACTTGCAATACTAACCCAAAGATACGAATCGTTTTTTAAAAAATACAAACAGAAGTCAGTCAAACAATTTTCCTTATAAATTAATGATGAAAACCTTCTATTCTCCCAATACTATTTGTAGTTTTCGTTACAAAGCGGGAAAAACGCTATAAATATATGTATTCCTCAGTATTTTAATTCATCTCTCCATTTTTGTTTTCCTAAATTATTTTCCTTCAACGTGATCTCCATGTTTAGACGCATCAGAATCAGAAAAAAAATATTGGAAAAAAAATATGCATTTAAGAGGATAATTTAGTCAAATACTTTTTTTACATATAAAATCAAAATCTATCATCCTTTACCTTGGCTGAAGGAAGTAATGGATAGATTGGAGAAAATGAATGATTTTTTGGAAGGGGAGCTTAGAGAATTGAAGAAATTGAGAGAAGCTCAATAAGGCCTATCTGGGGAAACACATTCCAGCATATGATACCCCCTTGGCGTCTAATCCATTCGGCGATTGGACATCTTTAATGATCAGAAATATCCCAGCTTGTTTCAGGTTTGCATGTTCATACTATACTTTCTATGATCTACAATACATACTTATTGTTATAATGATGAATTAAATAGAAAACTATGGAATTTATAGTAGGAAAGAATTGATAGAGCTTTTGGATGCTCACTGTCGCTTGGTAAATAAAGAGATATCTATTGAGTTTGTTTACCTACCTTTTGATTTCAGGTATTTTCTAAGAATTATTTATAGGGAAATTATCATTGGTGCCCCTGAGGTATGCGTTATTATCAATGGTGTATAAACTTCTTTTTTTTTTTTTACAATGGCACCCCTGACGTTTAGGGGTAATTACAACCGTGACCTTTTTAAGTATTTTCCGTTAAAATTCCGTTAAGTTTCGAAATTAACCTAACTAGGGTTAGTTTATTCTTCTACTCTTTCTTCACTCCTTGTATGGTTGTCTTCTATGGATGCCCTTTTAGAATCCAATGTTCTGTTTTCAAGAGATTTCATAGCATCTCCCTTTTCTTCAGCATCTCGTTTCTTCTTCTGATTATCAATTTCTTCATAATTTTGAGTCGCACCAGCTTCAACAACATAATCAAAGTTTTGCGGATCTGTCTTAATAGCAATTTCAGCAGAACATTTGGTGCATTTGAAATAGAATCTAAAAATAGGAATTCCCAAATAAGTTTCCCCAATTACATCGTCCTTGCGAGAATTGAATTTAGTGCCTTTATAAATGTAATTTCCACACGTAGAACAACGAATACTCATCGGCAAGACGGCAACATCATTCGGACTTTGATTTAATGATTTTTAGGTTTTCTTCGCCTTGAAATTTTTGCAGGATCAAAATCAGGATATTGAAACTTAGATTGAAATCAACAAATTTAAGATGGGAGAAAGAACAGGAGATTGAAACTTAGATTTAAGATGGAGAAAGTAAGTGAAGTGGAATGTTAGTGCAAGCAAGGTTTGGTAGAGTAGTGAGAAATAACAGGAGGATAGTACTGAGTTTAATAACTTAGATTGAAATCAACCTAATACCTTTCTCAATTTAAGATGGGAGCAATAACAGGAGATTGAAATCAATCTAAGTTTAATACTTTTTTCCATCTTAGGTTGTTCTTAAATCAGGAGGATAGTACTTGTTTAATACCTTGAAATTTTGATTGAAATCGGTGAAAAGATTGAAGGAGATTGAAACTTAGATTTTCATGGGTAATGTAATTCCTCATCATCAATGACAATACCCTTCTTAATTTCTCATCAAAAATGGATTTTTCTGGGTTTTGAAGAGAGGACAGTCATGGAAGGCAGCCATGGAAGGAGTGAAGAATAAGAAGAAACTGACCCTAGTTAGGTTAATTTCGAAAACTTAACGAAGTTCTAACAGAAAATACTTAAAAAGGTCACGGTAGTAATTACCCCTAAACGTCAGGGGTGCCATTGGAAAAAAGAAGTTTATACACCATTGATAATAACGCATACCTCAGGGGCACCAATGATAATTTCCCTTATTTATATCACACTAAAATTTATAGTTTTAATATTAATTTTAATTTGGGAAATTAATTTGATATATATATATATATATATATATATATATATATATATATATATATATATATATATATATATATATATATATATATATATATATATATATATATATATATATATATATATATATATATATATATATATATATATATATATATATATATATATATATATATATATATATATATATATATATATATATATATATATATATATATATATTTTTGCCAAATGATTTGTATTATATACCAAGAAGAGAAACACCGTCCAGGAAGGAAATTAACTCCCCCTGAACCGCCCAAAACCACCAGTGCTCTTTACAAAAAGGAGAGCACCAGCCCAAAAAAGCAAACTAAGCTACCTAGATACAAGCATATCATTCATTCTACTGTTAACTCTTCCTGCAGTCCTAAAAACTATACAATCTATAACCTCCTTCTATTTGAAGGAATGGTTATCAAAAATTTTCCTGTTTCGCTGCATCCAGATGTTATAGATCATCTCAGTCCAGAGACCAACAATAAGCTTGGCACGATCTATTTTCTTTCTATTGAGCTTCGACATACACTGAATTTCATCCTGAAAGTTAGCTGCATTGAGGCTCCAGGAGAGGAAGCTGAAGATACTAGCTCTGATATCCATCGCATTACGACAATCGAAGAAGAGATGTTGGGCTGACTCACTGGCGTTATTGCAAAGAACACACCTGTCGTTTGTCAACTCTATCCATTTGGCTAAGCGATCACGCGTAGCAAGCCTGTTTTGGATGGCTAGCCATGTTATGAATCGAGCACTAGGACTAGCAACATTCTTAATCATGATAGGACCCCAGTCGACCTTCAGTTCATCAGCTATCAGAAGCTCATAGACTTTCCCAATGCGAAACAGACCACCCTTGGCAATCGAATTCCAACCGCCCAATCTTTCAACCAGCTCACTTTGTTTGATGATCTTTTTGAAACTCCAAGAGGCATGAATCGAAGGACGCACATCATTCAGATTTCGCGCTTTCACATAGTAGCTATGCACCCATTTGACCCATAGATTGTCTTTCTTCACTGCAATATTCTAAAGATGCTTTAGGATAGCCGCCCTGTTCCACTGGTACATATCTCTCAGGTTAAGACCTCCTTTGGAGTAAGGAAGACTCATTTGGTGCCAAGAGACTGCAGCTTTCCTGGATAAACCCTCTTTGCCCGTCCAAATGAAAGATCTGCAGATGCTTTCGACCATTTTTAGGACCTTTTTAGGAATACAGAAAATTTGGGCCCAGAAATTTTGGATGCCCCTAATCACACTGCGAACCAGCTGAATTCTACCGGCATAGGAGAGGAGTTTTGAGGACCAGTACCCAATTCTACCCACAATCTTATCAACGAGCGGCCTGCAGTCACGGGAATTAAGCTTCTTGGAATGCAAAGGAACTCCCAAGTAACGAAAAGGAAAAGACCCCTCTTCCATCTGAAGATAGCTAAGGATAGTCATTTTGCTTTGATCATCGACCCCGGAGATATAGACATTGCTCTTGGAATTGTTAGCCTCAAGGCCAGAAGCTCTCGAAAAATTATGGAAGGTGCGCATCATGCTTTGAACCGAAGAAAGATCCGCTTTACAAAACATAAGAAGGTCATCAGCGAAAAGAAGATGAGTGATCCGAGTAACCTTACATCTGGGGTGGAAGCTGAAGTTATTTTGCTGCTGCATGAGCCTTGACAGATAGTCCATGGCAATGGCGAAAAGGTATGGCGAGATGGGATCTCCCTGGCGCAGGCCTTTCTTTGCATCGAACGGCTTTAGGGGGGTGCCATTAACCAAAATGGAGAAGGAAACTGTAGTCACACAAGCTTTGATCCAGTCAACAAACTTAGGAGGAAACCCCATTTCAGCCATAACAGAGAACAGGAACTCCCAGCTAATGGAATCGTAAGCTTTGCGAAGATCCATTTTAATCATGCATCTAGGACTATTATTTTTCCTGTTGTAGCCCTTGATAAGTTCTGCTGCAAGTAAAATATTGTCTGCCATCTGTCTACCTGGGATGAAACCCGACTGAGCTTGATCTATAACCGAACCCATCACTTTCTGAAGTCTCCCCGCAAGAACCCTAGATATAACCTTGTAGATCACTGTGCAACAAGCTATAGGTCTGAAGTCTCCTACTCGGTTAGCATTGGATGTTTTAGCTAGGGATCAGGGTAACCGCAGTGCAGTTGTAGGGAGCAAAGAGGGAGTTACTACTGAAGAAGTCTTTGATGGCGCTGATGAAATCCTCTTTGATGATAACCCAAGTCCTCTTAAAGAAGCAAGCATTGAAACCGTCGACGCCAGGAGCTTTATTGTCGTTCATTCCAAAAAGAGCTTCCTTTATTTCTGCTTCATCGATTTCCCGAATGAGGTCGAGCCTACTACTGCTGTCAACTTGGGGACCTGCTCTCATAACCCTTCTGTCAATGACCACTAGGTTATGAGTAGTCGTGCCTTGGAGGCCTTTGTAAAAGTGGATTATCTCATTATGGATCTCATGAGAATTGGAAATCCAGAGGCCATCTCTGTTCTGGAGCTCGTGAATACTGTTAGAAGAAATTCTCTCTTTTATAGCAGCGTGGAAGTATGCAGTATTATCATCTCCATGTCTCATCCAAGTGATTCTAGCTTTCTGGTGAAGAGCCTTATCTTCAATTCTCCTCCATTTGCGCACAAGGGAGGAAAACTCTTTCTCTCGATGGTGGAGCTCTTCACTAGTAGGGTTGGATTGAAGGTCTGTTTGGGTATTATGAAGCTTCTTCTCCCAGTGCATGATTTTATCCTTGACCCCTGCAAACTCATTGTTGTGTAAATGCTTTAGACCTTTCTTGACATTGTTCATTTTGTGCCAAAATTTCTGAAGGCCTTCCCCTCTAACCTCTAATTGCCAAGCTTCATCAACCACTTTAAGGAAATCCATGTGCTCACACAGGTAATTGAAGAAACGGAATGGAGTGTTATGTTTCTGCCCATGATCAATGAGATTAACAATCAAAGGAGTATGGTCTGAGGACTGAGGATTATCATATAGGACACCCACTTGGTTGTATTTGGAAAGCCACTGAATATTCCCGATGGCGTGATCAATTTTGGTGAGGATGCGGCTCTCCCCCTCCTCTCTGTTAGTCCAGGAGAACTGATGGCCTCTCTCGGGAAGAGGATGGAGCTCTTTCTGATCAAGCCAATTTTGCATGTCACAAGTCTCATAGGTATTCACTTGCGTACCATTCATCCTATGATCATCTTTATAAATAGCATTGAAGTCTCCCAAGTAAAGGCACGGCGAGTTATAGTTCAACTTCGACAAACCTTCCCACAAATCTCTTCGGTCAGTAACTGTATGGAGCCCGTATACAAAGACACTATGCAAACAAGCATCTGAATTATTAATCGGTGTAATTTTGGTTGCCAAGAACTGTGGATGAGTTTCACATTGCTCAAGCTTGCATCTATCATGTCTCCACCCTACCCAAATTCTACCTCTGTCATGATGTGAGTAATTAGTGCACCAACTCCACTTGTTCCCGAACCTCTTTTGGATTTTCTTTGCGTTAGGAGCTTTGATTTTAGTTTTCACCAACCCAATAAGACTTATATTTCGACTCTCAAGGAAAGATTTAATTTCCCTGATTTTTATAGGGCTATTCATGCCCCGCACGTTCCAAGAGGAAATAATCATTTTCGGGAGGGAATTAGAGGGTTCCCGTCCCTATGATTATTATGCGCTGCTGTAGTGTCTGAATTTTCTGTCATTTTAGGATCAGCTTCTGTTTTGTTCACATTGTCCTGCGTATCATTTACCAACACTGTACGCTGGGCCCTTTTGGCTGATTTGGCGTATGAAACCGGGGTCCAGCCTTCCTCTACTTCACCTTGCTGTTCGCTGCCCTTGCTGCCAGTGTCTGCCCCCCTGACCTGCTGGTTAGGAGCATCTCCAGCCCTCACTTCCACTGCCACTGACCTCACATCAGCAGCTGCCTCACATTGGTCTGCACTAGTTGACACAGCATCCCGAATAGAGTTGCTGTTCTGATGTTGATTCATAACCACTGCCTCTTCAGTACTCGTGTTACCAGTATCACCAAAGCAGCCATCATCTAGCTTTTGTCTAAGTTGGCTCACATTATTAACTCCTTGAATCATGCTCACAATGGATGAAGGAATCCAAATTTTCTTATTCCCCATAGTACCTTCCTCCTCCCTAGGTTTCTTCTTAGGTATGCCTTGATTTTCATCATGACAATTGTGCCCCAATTTATCACATTTGCGACAATAAAACGGTTTCCATTCCGGAATAGCTAATTGAACGAATTCCCTTCTCGTATTATCTCGAACTTTTATCTCCTTAACAAAATCTTGTGTGACATCGACCTCTACTAGAACTCTAGCATAAGAAACTTTAAGTTGTTTCGCCGTGCATTCGTCTGCAAGAATCGGAACCCCTAGAGCACTTACTATCCTACTCAATATTTCCTCTCCCCAACAATGGAGCGGGAGGTTGGGAAGTCTAACCCATACCGGGATGACTCTCATAATTTCCTCTTTAAAGTCAAAGCTCCTACTCCACTTCTTCACAACCATAGGTGCACGATTAAGAAAGTAAGGTCCTCCTTTTATTATCTCCTCACATTCACTATCCGTATTAAACCGCAGAATAAAATAACCCTCTTCATGATGGTGAATAGTAGGCATACTCACATTGTGCCAATGTTTACGAATGAAGCCCTTAAGAATATCTATGGAAACTTGACTACCAACAACATAGACAACCACAGCGCGTTCCCACAATTTGACTAAATCACTAGCATCATGAGCATCAATATGAACAACTTGACAACCATTTTCAACCACAGGAGGCACAAATTTAAGTTGCATACCAATAGGGGGAATTGGGCTAGTTACCTTGTCTCTCCAATTCATCAATTGGGGAGAAGATGATGTTTTTGATTGGGTTCCATCCTCTGGCTGCTTGATTAACGGTGGGAATTCCTCTACTCTTGCTGACTGTCCTTGTCCTCCATTATCTAAATTGCTCGACACAATTTTGTATAGGTCTGCCAATTGGGCCATTACTTGCTGCAATTCAGTACTCTTGTCTTTATCTACCTTCTCCATACTGTTCGAAGTAATTGCTGGTTCAGAATTACTTGAATTCGCTGGCTCCTGCTGTTCCAATTCCTCTGGTTCTTCTTCTATACCGTTTTCATTAGTAACCCTAGATTTTTCTTTTTCAGAGCCACTTCTTGTTATGGTACTTAGGTCCCTTAACTCCTCACCTCTTCCTCTACCTCTACCTCGTGAACCTCGTCCTCCTCTCATGAGTGAACCGGTGGTTGCTGGTGTTCGATACGGTGGCGGAAGGTAGCTAGCTGCTCACCTCACCGCGCGCCATACTCTCTCTCTAAGCTGTTATTATTTATATATATATATATATATATATATATATATATATATATATATATATATATATATATATATATATATATATATATATATATATATATATATATATATATATATATATATATATATATATATATATATATATATATATATATATATATATATATATATATATATATATATATATATATATATATATATATATATATATATATATATAAGGCTGCTGATTTGGTAAAGAGGGGTTATCTAGGAAGGCTGTTGTTTCCTGAAAGCAAATGGGCTTACCTTATTCTAAGGGGGCCTTAACCTGAGGGATATGTATCTAAGGAACAAGGCTGCCATCCTCAAGCATCTGTGGAACCTTGCTCGCAAAAAGGATAATCTGTGGGTGAAATGGGTTCATAGCTACTATTTGAAAGCCCAAGAGCTCCATGATGTGAGGCCCTCAATTCACGCCTCATGGAGTTTCAAGAAGATCATCAAGCAAAAAGAGCTAGTGGATAAACTCGGGGGTTGGGAGAAGGTTACCAATAGGGATACCTTCGATATAGGTAGAGTATATGTTCTTCTCATTGCTGATGAGCCCAAGGTTCATTGGGGGATATTATGATCAAGAAAATTGCTAGTCCTAGTGTCTGTTTCATTACTTGGCTCGCCATTCAAAATCGATTGGCTACAAGAGATAGAATTGGGAAATGGGTAGTCCTATCTGAAGATACTTGTGTCTTGTGCAATGAAGCTAGAGAATCAGCTCAACACCTTTTTTTGAGTGCTCGAATGCTAAGGAGATTAGATCCCGTATTTTCAACTTCTTCTCTCGTGGGCTTGACGAAAAAGATGAGCATAATCAACAAAAAGAAGACAAACCGGGCTAAGCTGATGGTAGGTATTTGGACGGAGATGATTTTCAACATCTGGATGCAGCGCAACAAAATTTTTTTTGATAATCATTCTTTCAAACTAAAGGAGGTTAAAGACTGTATAGTCTTTAGGATTGCGGGGAGGGCAAACAGTAGAATGAATGATATGCTTGTAACTAGGTAGTTAGATTTTTGTAAAGAGCGCTAGCATTTTTGGTGGTTCGGGGGAAGTATATATTACAACAACCTATGTATTACAACAACCTATGTAAATTACTTATCAAATTTCTAATTGTTATTCTTAAATGTAAGCCAATTATTATAATAGTTGTTCTTAAGTGGACGCTAGTTTAAAAATTGATCATATTTTAGCAGATTAAAGTTCCCAGATACTTTTTAATGAAACGCAGATTTGCCAGATTTGGGTATACATCACTTCCTTTGACTGTCTTTTTACTTAATAACCTTTGATTAATATTGTTAACAATACAATTTGTGGCTCCAGTCTACAATATTAGTTCAAAATCTTGTAATAGTTTCATATGTTAATTAAACATTTCATTTATATTGACATGATTTTTTTTTTCTGTTTGTGCGTAAATATCGATGATAAAACTACCTTGCTCAGAAGAAATTAGTGAATCATATGAAATCTTCTCTTACCAAATATTACAATTTACATAGCTTCAGGGGCGGAACTATGGGGGTATCCGAGTATAGGCACTGGAGTCTGGATAGCACATACAGTTTTTTAAAAAACAAGTGTAGAATACGAGTATAAGGTAGTCCAGATGGTAAAGAGCTTTTACTAATAAGCTGGACATTACAGGTTTAAATACTATCGGCCACAGTTTTGCATTTCCAAATTCCATATTTTTTTATTTTCGAAAATTAAGAGGTACCCTTCCTGATTTGGTGATTCCTCAATTACTTTCATCAACTTTCAAAAAAAACCCTAACCCATTTTCCATTTTTCCTCACGGCTCCACCTTCTCTTCTGCGCTGCCGGTCGTTGCTCTACTGTCTCGATCTCTCCGGCAGTTCATCAACCTCGCTTAGCGGCTCATCTCCTCATCTCCTCTGCTTCTCATCTCCGTGACTCCGTGAATCCAAGGGGACCGGTTTAGTAGATTCTTTAAAATTTTCTAATTACTTCAAGTTGTTGTTCAATTATCAGGTTTCTAATAACTTTTTTTTGTTTAGTAGATTCTTTAAAGTTTTAATTAGTTTGTTACTTGGAAATCGGAATGGTTTTTTATTTGTTTAGTTTGTTTCGATTCTAATTTTCTCTTTTGAAAAATAATTACTTGGTTTCTTATATTAATTATTTAGTGAATTTTTTTAAGTTTATTGTGTTGAGTTTAAATTACTTGTTTGCATTAGGTTGAAATTTATAGTGAATTGATGATTTATATTTATTGTTACCATTTAAACTGGATAATTATTTCAAAAAGGTAGCATCCGAAGCATCTATTCCATCTAGCTTAAGATGTGAACATTCACCAATTACTTTAGATGGCACTTGACGTCAAAATTTCTTCTACTAAAAAAAGTAAAATTGATGTAAGTGTTGTTTATGTGACCCTGCGGAGAGAATTCCAAATTTCAATATCATATTATGATGTGAATTATCGTGATGAGGTTAGAAGGGCTTCTATTCGAAAATGTCCTTATCAACCTCGAAACCATACTTTTCCTCCAACTATATGGTCTAGACGTGCACATAGGTTTAATATTTCATTGTATAATGTAATTTTTGTAACGCAACGTAATATGAAAACTCGGCGTGGACAACCCTTGTTTATTTTTCTTGTTTGGCCTCTACATAGCTTATAACTCAATTATAGTCCTCAACTTATAATAAGAACATAATCTCTTCATTTAAGATTTTCAAATTATAAGTCTCATTACCGCGATCTTTTAACAATATTAATCGACTATAAAAAAAGAATAAGTTTATTAGATTACAATACCTAATAATTCAATTTTACCTTAATTTCAACATCAATACATTTCCTAAACTTAAATTTATCCAGACTACTACCATCAAGCTCAATATTATAATTTGGGGAACAATTAGTATATATAAACGTGTTGATGAAAGAGTAATATCACTATTATTGATCGATGATTAAAGATACATGTTGCATTGAATAAAAATACTTGTATTGTATAGTACTTAAACACTATTATTAATAGTTGTTATTGACCATTCATTTGTTGTTTAAATTTTATCTATAAAATGATAAAATAATATCATTTTATTAACTTCGTTTCAGATTCTGAAACATGATCATATTTAGGAAGAAAATTGATTAGTTTAACATCAAATTGATCACAAATAGATCAAAATTGAAATTTTATATGTTAATCGATCTATTTAAAGTATACTTTATGTTGAAATTTATACCTTTAAGGTCAAAATTTATACCTTTAAGATTAAAAATGAAAAATGTCCAAAAAAAAAAAAAAGAGAAATCATGTGAGAATGGTACACACGAATTGGGTAGGCCCAAATTGACAACCTCAGTATGAGGTCGTCTTGTTCAAGATCAGCTATAAAAATAACACAAATTCTTGTGAGAGACGGTCTCTTTAAAAGACCATCTTTATTGGGTTGACCCATAAAAACATATAAAGTAAAAGTAGAAAATAAGCTTTGATGGACTGGGCCTGAGAAACGTGACTAAGATTAGCAGTAAAAAATAATGCTATTACCTCAAAATAAAAAAAATTATTATCAGAAAGCAAGTCAGGTAAACCTTATTTTTTTCAGTTTGATGAAACTCATTTCTCTCCCCTCTAATTTTTATTTTATTTTTTAATTCTCACACAAAAAAAAGTCCACAAATCAACATTACAAAAACCCTAAACAAAGGTTCTTGCAATAAGAAGGGAACTTGATGGTAAGAACAAAAGAAACCCTTTTGATAAATAGCCGCCGGAATTGATCTCAACCGTTGAATAATTCATCTCCGATCTTCTAGACCCTAATTTTCTCTGTCCTAAATTCCCAAAAAAAATTTCACTCCGTTAAAGAAAATTTTGATTTATTGCTGAGATGGGTTTTGATTAAATGTAAGAGAAATCTTGAGAAATGGAGTTTGCTGTTGCTTGATCATCATCCGATCATCAAACCCAGATAATCATTTCTATCACCCATCTTTTCCTTTGTTGATTTTTAATTAACTTTGTTGTTTAACTTCAATTAAAAAGATTGGTTCTTGATCAATTATAGTTATAACTTACTTTTATGTTTTTTTTCGTTGTTCATGGAATTTGAATAGCTGTATTAAAGTTTCTTTAGGTGTAAATAATTTATATTAAAGTTCTAAGCTTTGATATGATATAGGAGTTTTTGAAAGTTTTGGGCTTTCATATGATATAAGGGTTTTAGAAAATTTTGAGCTTTGATATGATATAGGGGTATCAGGGTATCTAGGGTTTGTGGGTTTGGTTTAATTTCAGGGTTTACTGTGTTTTAGAGTGTGACAATGTTATCTGAAATGGGAAGGAGACAAATGATAGGTGGAGAAAATGAGGGGTCTTTTGCGGATGAATTAGAGAAGTTGCTCCGTGAGCAGAGGCGCCAGCAAGAGCCAGCCGATGATCGCGAGCGCGAGCTTAATATATACAGGAGTGGTTCAGCCCCTCCGACTGTGGAGGGGTCGTTGAGCGCTGTAGGGGGGCTTTTTGGGAGCACTGATGCTTTTACTGAATTTGCCAAGAGTAAGAATAATGGCAATGGTGCAATGTCTGAGGAGGACCTAAGGTCTGATCCTGCTTATTTGTCGTATTATTATTCGCACGTTAACTTGAATCCTAGATTGCCTCCGCCACTTTTGTCGAAGGAGGATTGGAGGTTTGCTCAAAGATTGCAAGGTGGGAGCTCTGTGTTAGGCGGAATTGGGGATAAGAGGAAAGGGACTAAGGCTGAGAATGGACCTGGTAGGTCTCCTTATTTGATGCCTCCGGGGTTTAGTTCGAAGAAAGATGAGAGGGAGGTTGAGCCAGACAAGGTTCAGGGGTCAGCTGATTGGGGTAAGGATGGACTGCCTGGCCTGCCGGGTATTGGACTTGGCGCTAAGCAGAAGAGTCTGGCTGAAATTTTTCAGGTAATATGTTGCTGTTTATGTGTTGTGTTTGATTCTTGTTTATTGCGCTTCTTTTACTTATTGGGGCTTCACTATCTCTTTGTAGTTGGCGTCAGACATTTCATGATTAAATTAAAGCTTGACATGATTTTTTTTATTTCAGTGTGTGTTTTGGATGATCAGTTTACGCTTTGATCTTCTTAGTTGTTATAATTTTAGGACTTTTTTTATTGTGAGTTTTGTGCTTGCACTCCGGTTAAAGTGTGAACTATAGCTGATTGTTACTGGCCTTGTTTGTAATTGAATAGAGCTGCACTGGAACGACGCTTTTGGTTCAGTATTTGCTATTAGATAGTCACTCCATTGTGCTTTACAGTTTTCAGTTTGTTTAGTTGGTAGTTAAATTGTACATGATCTTTAGATATCGATGCCTTCTATAACTTCTATGTTTAAGTTATTATTCTTGGTTATCTTTTAGTTTCCTCACGTTATTTTTAACACTTAACTTATTTATTTATTATTTTTCAATTTATCATGACAGAATGATCTAGGTCGCTCTAATCCTCCCTCAAGACATCCCTCTCGGCCTGCCAGCCGCAATGCTTTTGATGAAAATGTTGATACAATGGCGTCAGCTGAAGCTGAACTGGCTATGTTGCGGCGAGAAGGTTCAAATATTCAGGGTTCTTCTGCCTCCCAGAATGTTGCCTCACCTGCTTCGTATTCCTATGCGGCTGCATTGGGTTCATCTTTGTCAAGAAGCACTACACCTGACCCTCAACACATTGCTAGGGCTCCAAGTCCTTGCCCTACACCTATTGGTGAAGGCAGGGCAGGAGCACAAAAAAAGAGTGCGGCTGGTCCAAACTCATTCAATGGACTCTCATCGGGAAAGAACGATTCTTCTGATCTGGTAGCTGCTTTATCTGGCATGAATCTCAAGACAAACGGTAATCTTGACAATGGAGATCATTTGCCATCACAGATTGAGCAAGACAGTTCTGATCCCCATAACTACTTATTTAATATGCCTAGTGGTCATGAACATGCTAAGCAACATTCATATATGAAGAAGTCTGAATCAAGTCATTTGCATATGCCTTCTGCTGCTCATTCTGCTGCTAGAAGCAATATGGGTGGCTCTGATCTGAGGAGCCCCCAGGTTGAGCGTCCAAAATCGGGTTTTAGCTCTGGTGTTCCATATTCTAAGGGAATGTCTCCATCCTCTATGAATGGAACCGGTTTGTCCCCTAATTATACCCATTTAGATGGAACTAGTGCATCTTATGCAAATTATGGCTTGGGTGGATTTTCCTTGAACTCAACTGTGCCATCTATGATGGGAAGCCAGCTTAATAACTTCAATTTGCCTCCATTGCTGGAAAATGTTGCTGCTTCAGCTATGGGAGTCCATGGGCTTGATTCAAGAGTTCTGGCAGGCGGTTTAGCTTCTGGACAGAATTTAATTCCTTCTCCAGAATCTGGTCGGTTTGCAAATCAAATTTCAGGAAATGCTCTGCAGCCTTCTCTTACTGATGCAATGTATCTTCAGTATCTTAGATCAGCTGAGTATGCACAGACAGCTGCTTTGAATGACCCTTCTCATGAGAATTACTACATGGAGATGATCCAAAAGGCTTATATGGGATTGTCACCCCAGAAATCACAATTTGGTGCTTCATTGGGAAACAAATCCAGTGGTTCTAATCATGGTTACTATGGGAATCATGCATTTGGGGTTGGCATGGGATATGCTGGAAGTCCGTTGACGAGTCCTGTGATTCCGAACTCACCTGGTGGGCCAGGTAGCCCATTAAGGCACAATGAGTTAAACATGCGTTACCCTTCTTCAATAAGAAACTTGGGGGGTGGTGTCATGGGACCTTGGCACATGGATGGCAGTTTCGGATCGTCCTTGTTAGAGGAGTTCAAAAGTAATAAGACAAAATGTTTTGAGCTTTCGGAAATTGCTGGCCACGTTTTTGAGTTCAGGTATGTGATTGAGTTGTCCTTTAGGTGCAAGTTCCTGGTTTTGATTTCTAATTTATTGTCCTGTTTAAAACAGTGGGGATCAGTATGGGAGTCGTTTCATCCAACAAAAACTTGAAACTGCTACAAAAGAAGAAAAAATTATTGTTTTTGAAGAAATTATACCTCGAGCTCTTGCACTAATGACTGATGTGTTTGGGAATTACGTAATTCAGAAGGTAATGGCTACTCTTCTTATTCCGGCCATTTTGTCCGAACTGAATACTGATTGATTATTAATATCTTTAGGACTATTTTCTCTGTGTTAATGTATATAATTTGATCTTTCTGCCAGTTTTTTGAGCATGGCTTGGATACTCAAAGAAGAGAACTTGCTAGCAAGCTTGATGGTCATGTGTTGAACCTTAGCCTGCAAATGTACGGCTGTCGTGTTATTCAAAAGGTACTTTTGACTAAGTCATGATCCATAAATTCTTATTAGCTGTTATATTTAAGTGCTAAATTCTAGTACGGGGTCGCTTGGATTGAGAGTAAATATTTAAGGTAGTAAAAAAAGTCAAACTAATGTACAAAGGTAATTAGATATACAAATGAAGTTATTGAAATAATTGTGAGAGAGATAGAATAGGAGTAGATTAAAAAGAATGAATAGAAAAAATGTTTGATCACTCATTTGGAGGTAAAGAATTCCTCCACCTCCCCCTAGGGTAAATTTATGTCCCAAAATAAGGGAACTTATTGCTATTTTCTCTATTTTTTCATTACCTTCTAATTCATTCTTCCACCTCTCCAACAATCAAATTTCTTTAATCATCTACGTAACTAACCTTAAATTCCTATTTTGACTTTTATTGCCCCTTAAATATTTATTCTTAATCCAAACGACCCCTACTTGCAAACATTTCTTATTCTATGCGAGATATTCCATGATCATTTATTTTAAATTTTCGAATGACTTGTACCTGTCACTGAATTTTCTTTATTCCCTTTATTCTTTTTTAGTGTTAAGGTATAGAATCTGTTTATTGTAATGATATTGCTTCTTTTAATTGTTTATTTTTCTGTGTCTAAGGCATGAGTCATAGTCGTAGTTGCAATTGCTGCATTTTGGTTCATATGAAACTGTATTACATTCCCTTTTTTTTGTTTCACTGTTTCTTTAAATTGTGGGAGGAATCATAAAGAAAGCAATATTTTTGCTTTAGTAAACTAGAAGATGTATTCAATAAGTGGAGTATCAACCAAAAAAACTAACGCTTCAAAATAGAAAGGTGGAAGAATGAAAAACTGAGGGATTATTTGCTAAAATTTCACTTTTCTAAATTATGTTCCTTGGCACTTGCTTCACTATGACTTGTTTGTCTAATGTGTTTCCGGAGAATTGCGTAATTGGTATTTTTTTCTAATCTGTTTGAGCTGACAGGCTATTGAAGTAGTTGATCTGGATCAGAAGATCAAAATGGTTCAAGAGCTTGATGGTAGTATAATGCGATGTGTGCGTGATCAAAATGGGAACCATGTCATTCAGAAATGCATTGAATGTGTCCCTGAAGAGCATATTCAGTTTATAGTTGAATCATTCTTTGATCAAGTTGTTACTCTCTCAACTCATCCTTATGGATGTCGTGTGATTCAGGTTAATTGGCTGGTTGCTGTAGTCATTGCACATGCTTGATTTAGTATTATGAATTAACTTTATATCCCTATTTTTTTACTGGTTATAGAGAGTTCTGGAGCACTGCAAAGACCCACAGACTCAGTGCAAAGTTATGGATGAGATTCTGGGTTCAGTTAGTATGTTGGCACAGGATCAGTATGGAAATTATGTCGTTCAGGTGCGTCATCATCACAATTTATCTGTACTTGGTGTGTTTGACTGTTCTCAGGTTTAAATTCTCAAAATCATGACCATTACTTTGAGCTATGTTCAATGTTAGAGAGCCATTTTGGAAACCTTTTTGCAAATAAAGCTTGTAATTCCTGCTATTTGATAATTTTTGCTTGTTTTTAGTAAGACTAGTAAACTAGAGATGTGCGTTTTTACTTTTTAGCCTGTTTAAATTTGGATGCGTGTTTGAAATGTTGAGTTAGTCGCTGAAAATAATGGAAGAAGAAATGGGGAACAAAGTGATAGGTGTATAGGGGACAGTTGCATTCGTTGTTTGTGGTTTGTAATAGTGGTACTTTTTCTAGAGTTATGTGTTCCAAACCATTTGATGTTTAGTTGATCATTCATTTTTTAATGGAACTCTTTTCTAACATGGAGAATCGTTTGCAACTTTTGTGAGCAGCATGTCCTGGAACATGGGAAGCCGCATGAGCGGACACAAATTATCAGGGAGTTGGCTGGGAAGATAGTTCAAATGAGCCAGCAGAAGTTTGCTTCCAATGTTGTTGAAAAATGCCTGTGTTTTGGTAATGCAGAAGAACGAGAAATTCTGGTAAATGAGATGCTTGGCACTACTGATGAAAATGAGCCTCTTCAGGTTTGTCAAATTAGTATTCGTCTCTCCTTTCATTATAATATGGAACACATCGTTTCTTAAATTGTGCTTTTATGTGCCTCACTTCTTGATTTCTACTTGGCAACTCTTTGATGCAAATTGGTATCAATTTCCTATAAATAGGAGGATACCTTTACTTGTAAATTCGCTTTGCAGCAGTCGTGCACATATAATATTTCTGAAGATTTTTCTTATTTGCTTTTTTAGGCGATGATGAAGGACCAGTTTGCTAATTATGTCGTACAGAAGGTGTTGGAAACTTGCAGTGATCAGCAAAGAGAGCACATTTTGTCCCGAATTAAGGTTCATTTAAATGCATTGAAGAAATACACTTATGGGAAACATATTGTTGCACGTGTGGAAAAGCTTGTTGCTGCAGGAGGTATTAATTCAGTGTCCTTTTCATATTACATTTTCTCTCTGGAATTCTATGCATAGTTTGCATCTTTACTTAACCTTTTTTTTTTTAACTATTTTTCTATTATTTATATCAACCTTTTCTTCTAAAAACATCATGAAAGAGTTTGCCGATTGTTCTATTATTTTATCAACAATTAGTCGTGAGATATTGGTTAGCGGCTGTTGACTGATGTGGTTGGGCATGTATGATTTTCGGGCTAGGCTTGCAGCCCTATATTAAGATGGACGTAGGCCTGCACACCTTGTTTTTGCTCCAACCTTGTAGACTGACCCAGGTTTGACCATATATAGTGCAACTAGATGGTTACAAACATACTAGCGATGATTTTAGCGACGCGTGTATTTGATTGTGATGTTCTGAAGTTGCAAATTGCCGTCCGTTTGTTTGCAGAAAGGAGAATTGCTGGGCAGACTCCACAGCCTGCATAGGTGGGATAGGAAATCAGAGTTTGTACAGCTGACAGAAGCCAGTACGCTTCATCTTTTTCCAGCTTTTAAAAATTTCGTTTAAGATCTAGAGTTATTGCTCCGCCAGTCCTTTCGAGAAGGACTAGGTTAGGGAGCCCAGGAATAAAAGGTTGTTGCTTTTGTACTTGGGAAAATTGTACATTTCGTAGTTTTAAGGCTATACATAGAATGAAAAGAGCTATGCTGCAGATGTGGAATATATATAATGTTTGTGCTCCTGCAGAGTTTTTTTTTAATTAGAAAATACTTGTATGAGCATACAGGGCTGTAAAAAAGATGTGATGGTGAAGGGTAGGCTTTTTCTCTAGTGAAAATCGTTTCGTGACTGTACAAATTTGGTCATGTCGAGATCTGTTGATGTCCTAGGAAGCTCCGATTTTCTTTTGTATGGTATCTTTGGATTCATGTTTTTATCTATTTCCCACAAAATTAAGAAAAGAAAGAAGGAAAAACTACAATCTTGTTCATCTACCTCTTCTCTTATTATCTTAAGTAGACTATTATATTTATGCTCTCTGTTCTTTTAAATTTGTTTTATCACGTACAATAGTAATCGTGTTTTTTTTTTGCTAAAATTGCAAATACCAAAGATTTTTTTTGTGTTTTACTGTGAAGAACAAAATATTTCAGTTATCCATTGTGAAAAGAGGTTGCAACATACAGTTTCCACTATCTCTTTGAAAATAATACTCCAACACCAAGTAGTGTGCCATTTTGGAATGCATTCGAGCAAACTGATGTTAGTTTGATCGATTTGTCATATACTGAAGCTTACAGGTTCAATTTATGAACAAATGATCTTCAATGCCGTCAACGAAAACGACTATCTGCATTGTGCGTGGGGTGTCTGCCTAATGTTTGTGCCCCCATCTCCCATCATCAACCCAAGCAATTGATTGCTTGAATCCCTCGAAAAATTGATATTAATAAGGAAAAATTGTCGGCAATAATTCCTACTTTTTACGTTATCATGTAAATAATTTCTACTTTTAATTATTCATGAATAATTCGAACTTTATAATGTTTTTGCTCACAACACCCCTTCCTAACAATGACCGGGTACAACAGGTAAAAAGCCGTTTTGTCACCTGTTTTCTTCTTTATAGCTTGCTGCCATCTTCTTCCTCTTTCTTACCCCTATTTCTCCATTGTTAAACCAAGCTTTAGGAGAGAGAAAACTCAAATCTTCTCGACAATTTTTAGGAAGAAAACAGGTGATAAAATGACTCTTTATCTGTTGTAGCCAATCATTGTTAAGAAGGGGGTGCTGTGAGCAAAAATATGATGTTTGGATTATTCATGAATAATCAAAAGTAGGGATTATTTACATGAAAACTTAAAAAGTAGGGATTATTCCCAACAATTTATCCTATTAATAATTCAATCTTTTATCAATTTGCTGTGAATAGTCTCAACTTTGAATTATTTTTCATCAAACAAACCATTACCTTTAGTTTGTTGTCAACATACCAATACCAATAGTAGGGTATGTTAATAATAAACTAAGGACAAAGATTGAATTCTTATAAAATAAAGGAAAAATTACCCAGAATAATACGACCTTTCACTGATTTTCTAAGAATAATACGAACTTTGACATGCATTTTCCGCTGGCATACATGACCTGTTTAGAACCGGTAGTACAGGTCTTTTTTTGACCGTTGCTCAGCAGGTTTCAACCAGTAATACGAACTTTCAATTAACCACCAATAATACGAGATGAAACCTGCTGAGCAACGGTCAAAAAAAGAACTGTACTACTGGTTATAAACAGCTCATGTATGCCAGCGGAAAATGCATGTCAAAGTTCGTATTATTGGTGGTTAATTGAAAGTTCGTATCATTCTTGGGAAATCAGTGAAAGATCGTATTATTCTGGGTAATTTTTCCTAAAATAAAAGATTATGCTATAGCAAACTAACAACAAATTTTGAATTATTATAAAATAATTTAAAAGTGTATTCACTAGAGATGGTCTTAATATCAATGTTTACTAGTTTTAATTAATCACTGTTACTACTAACACAAATATTTATATCCCTATATGTTGTAATGTCAAGCTGGCTATCAAAAATCGAAATTCTTTTATCCTGTTGCATCAACCAAGTTTGTAGAAAATGGAAATGCAATTAGATCAGATTGAGTGAGTCTCAGGTCAACTCAGCCCACCAAAGACAAACAATATGAAGTTTCTTCACATAAGATCTAGTCTAGCAAAAGAATTTACTGTTCTAATCATCAGATCATGAACATTTGGAGGGTTTTTTTCAATTTTTTTTTGAAAAAAAACCCAGTAATTTAGCAAGTTTTGAGAACAGTAATTGAGTAGCAATGAACAATACTTGAAATTCCCAAAAATATTTCTAATCATCTTCTTCTACAACCTTCTGACCAAAACCTCTAGGACCTGTTCTTGATCTTACTTTAACCTTCTTCCCACTTTTCTTCTTTTTAGCTTCTTCTTCTTTCTCAAACTTCTCTTTCTCTCTTTTCTGCAGAAAATCTGTCACTGCAATGTATACAACCTGTTCACACCATTACCACAAAACATCAGTAAACAATAACTAACAATGATAAGATTGTGTACGACCGAAGGCCATACCCTAGTTATTCAATGGCATCCGGGCAATGAAATGAATTTAGCAAGAAATGAAATTACCCCAATAGTGAGAACAGAAAGGGCAACAAAAGCAATGAACAAAAGGACTGAAATGACAGTAGAAGTGATATCATTTCCAGAAGTCGCAGCATTATCCACAATTTGCTGGGCTGTTTCAGCTGGAATTACAGCAGCATCTTCAGAAGAAGTAGCTGAAATCCTCAAATTTCTGGGATTTTTAGTATAAAGATTGAATTTTTGAGATGGGTTATGGTGAAAATTAATGGGTTTTAGTTTGGATAAGGTGAGAATTGAAATGAGTGGTTGATATGATGATATGTTGTTGGTATGATAATGATACTGATTGAAGAGGGTTCTAGACTTTTGGGAGGAAAATAAGATGTTTGTACTGTGAACAAGAGGTGTTGATACACAAAATAGAGATGATGTTGTAGAAATAGCCATGATTCATTTAAAGATCTTCTTAACTTAGGTTTGGAAACATGAAAGAGGAAGGAGGTATTATTTTTTGGTGAAGCTAGAAGATGGGGAAAAGAGGAAACACATCCTAGTTGGCTTATTCTAGTATTTTGGAAAACTTAAATATGAAAAACTTCGTTTATTTTAAAAAAAATCTTATACTAAGCTCCGGATTAAAATAATGCTTAAACTAAACGTATAGGCAAATAGGCGTTCTTGGAAGAGACCTTCTTAGAACAAGACGACCTAATATTTCAGCTCATTGCGCTTTCTCTCTTCTTTTTCATTTTCTGGGTATTTTTCAATTTTGTGGTCTTAGAATACCTCGATATATGGCCCTAATGGGCTATGCATTGGGTTTCAGCAATTTAAACAAAATTGCTGCTAAGATATTCCTCTAAGTGAAAACATTGTCTTAGACAACGATTTCTATGCATTCTGCATTTATCTTCTTCTTTGAAATCATCCGCATTTCATAAATCCTTTCCTTCCATTAACGAAATTTCAAAACCATTTTCGCCTATTAAACACTCTAGTTGCCTATAACCTCTTCCTATTCATTCTCTATCTTAGTCTTTATTGTTCAAATTGTTTCCCATTTTGAGTCTTTATTATTCAATTTCGTGGTTAAAGGTACTTTTTATTTTCAATTGTTGAATTAAGAGCCAATCCTCGCAATTGTTGAATTAAGAGTCAATCCCAAGCAAGCGCTTTTTGGTTTTGCTAAGTCTTCAAAGGAGCCCATGGTCGAGCAACTTTGCTCTCTTGATATTGTGGATGATGCGCATGATGATAAGGTTGGGGGGCTTGATTTTCTTGTAGCCCATGAGCATAAGGAGATGATTCTTGGCGATGATGTTAGGATTTATGATGATGATGAAAAGAGGTTTGATGATGATGAGATGGCGAAGAAAGATGTTGTAGTTGAGAAGGAGAAGTTCGTTCTTGTGTATGACAAAGATGATGATGAAGCTGAAGGAGTTGACAAGCAACCCCGCAAGAGGAAGTGGGTGAGAAAAAGAAAAAGAAAGGAGTACAAAAAGAAGAAGATGGCTTCACCCTGGCTTGGGGGAGCCCCATTTTTGAGTATGCCACCGAGTGACCCCAGTTATATATTGCTTACCTCCGCCACTGCTGCTAGGTGGAGAGTAGAGCTGTTCATGGGCGGGCTACCCGCTAGGCCCGGCCCGCCCGGCTCGAAAAACGGGCGGGCGCGGGTAGCATTTTTAAAAAAAATTTAAAGTTTGGGCGGGTAATACCCGCCCGCCAAGATAAATGGGCGGGTAGCGACAATAAAAAATTACCCGCGGGTATACCCGCCTGCCCGCTTATTTTAATATATTAATATTTTTTTTTTATGAAAGGTAATATATTAATATTAAGTAGTATGCTTTGGGCTTTTAAAGTAAGTCCAATAAGTGTCCACTTCTCTAGAATATTCATTCACTTTAGAAATTACAATGTCTTACTATTCTTAGGGTTAGAGTAGAGAGACTTTAGTCGTCATTCTCTCAACTTGTGCTGTGCGGCGCCTCATTCTCTCAACTTCTTCATTCTCTTCAACTTCTACTCTTCTAGTCTTCATTCTTCAATTTACATTCGAGTTTCGACATTTGATTATTTTGAGACGTTTTATGTATTTTTGTAGTATTTTGGATTATGTATTGTATTTTAATTATTATTAAAACTTAATTTTATATTTTGTATTGTATTTTTGGTATTTATGAGAAAATACCCGCGGTGCCCGCGGCGCCCGCCCGCTTTAAAAATGGGCGGGTAGCGACAAAAAAATTGCCTGAAATCGCGGGCGGGCATTTGAATTTTTCTGCCCGCGGGTAGATTTTGTAGCAACTACCCGCCCCGCTACCCGCGCCCGCCCGCCCATGAACAGCTCTAGTGGAGAGTGATGGGTTACCACGTGCGAGGCGATGGAGATGCTAGGAGTGAGTCCACTCATAGCTCAGATATGGTTTCTTTCCCTAGATTTTCATTTTGAGCTGATGGTTAGCTGGGTCGAACTTAACGACGTTAAGCAAAAGTACTCGCGGGAGATAACCCGGTGTTTGGTATTGTTTGTTTTATGTTTGCTTTGTTTTCTTTAGTTCCAATAATGCCTATCTTTCGTTCTTTTGGTTTTCTTTTCGCCTTTCCCCATCGCCGAGACGACTCTTAAGCTAGCTTGGGGAGGATGCGCTTACGCTTTCAAAACCTCGAAAGATTTACATTATTGTAACTATTGTTTAGTTTTTCTTTTAGTTTATCGCATGTTGAGTTTGTTTAGTCTTTGTTTTATCTAGTTTGTATAGTTCATGTTTAGGTTGTATAGTTGTGTTTTATCCTTGCTTTTAATAAATAGTTGAGTTATGAGATTAGCATGCAAGCTTCTGTTGTGCACATTTATGGTCCTATGCAAGCTCGTATTTCCTTAGCCCTGTGTCTGTTTTGGGACCTAGAGTTTGATTGTTTTCCATATAGCTTGGGGGATCTGGGTTTGCTTGGTTGGTGGCTTAGATGACTACCTTTAGAGGCGCATTTCGACTAGCCTGTGAGGATTGAGCTTTCTTGGACTCCTTGCGAGTTCTATTCATTTTGAGTGCGAGTTAGGGGATCTAAGTATTGTGTCGGTTCTTCTCTAGTATAGTCGAATTTTCTTGAGACCATGGATGATAACACGTTTGCTAGAATTAAGCTATATAGCCAAATGGTCTACCTTGTACGCAATCTCACTTTAGGATAAGCCATGTTTTTGCCTTTTCCTTTTCTTTTGTAGCTAAGATATGTAGCCTCCACATGAGCCAAATGTTCCCTCTTCTTACCTAGAGGATAGCTTAGTGATAATGGGGTTGTTGTGTGCTACATTGATTTGTGGGCTTTTGGTTATGTTATTGGTTGTTGGTTTCATATGACTCTATTCGTTCTTATCTAGCTCATTTTGTTTCCCCCTTCATCCTCAAGTGCTTATATAGTGATTATTCATACATATTCTTTGTTTGAGGAGACTTCTCCCTTGTTCTTTATTGAGATTTACACACATATATTTATTTGAGTGAGGAGGTTAATATTTCATTTGGGAGATGAGCCCGGAGACACATGTTACTATGAGATTTCCAATTTTTGATGGTGCCTGATAATAGAGATCACTTATGCTTTCATGAGATTATTGGGTTATTATGGTTGTTGGATATGATATTTATTAGATTATGATGTTATGGTTGTGGTTGTTTAGTCTAAGGTCACTTGCTATACTCTACTTAACTCCACATTCCTAATGTATCCCACCTTAACCCTAAGCCAACGTTACAATTCTTTGCTAGCCTGGACTTGGTCCGATTAGCTTGTTCTGTTCTGGAGTAAGATATGACACAATCCCCATGATTTTCCCCTATTAGGAGTAAGATAACCTTGGTTCCTAAAGTCCCTTGTCCCTCAAGCCCCGGGGACTTTTAGACCCATCTCCTACTGTCATACTCTCTACAAATGCATCTCTAAGCTTATTTGTTCGAGGCTAAAATGCGTTTTGGAGGGTATCATATTAGTCAAACCCAGGGTGCTTTTGTCCAAGGGAGGATTATTAGTCACCATATCCTCCTTTGCCAAGATTTAGTGAAGCATTACACACCAAAGAACTGCTCCCCCAGTTGTTTGATTAAAGGTTGTCTACGGAAGGCATATGACACTATGGATTGGTTCTTTATTCAGGATATGCTCTTTGCGTTGAACTTTCCTCCCCAACTAATTAAAATCATCATGGTGTGTATTACTTCTACTCAGTATTCTCTGCTGGTGAATGGTAGTCCTTCTGAGATCTTCAAGCCTAGACGGGGTCTAAGACAAAGGGATCCTATGTGTCCTCTCCTATTTGTTTTATGGATGGAATACCTGTCTTGTTTACTGGTTGCAGTGTGCTCTCATGATCTCTTCCATTTCCACCCTCGGTGCCGTAGATTGAAGCTTAACCATTTAGCTTTCGCTTATGACCTCATGCTCTTCTGTAAAGGTGATTTTCACTTAGCGCACTTCTATGCCAAGGGTTAAAGTCTTTTGCTGAGGCTTCTGGATTGTGTGCTAATTCTACCAAATCAGCTATATATCTAGCTGGTTTACCTCCTACAATCTGTTCCCAATTAGCTCAACAACTGCAATTTCCTCTTGGCTCACTTCCCTTTAGATATTTGGGTGTTCCACTGTCATCTAAAAGGCTCTCTAGAGCGGATTGTGATTTACTTGTGGATAAAATGACTGCTAGAATTCGTACTTGGTATTCTAAAAGTCTCTCTTATGCAGCTTGTGTTGTGTTAGTTAAATATGTTTTAATGAGCATTAGTACTTACTGGTGTTTGATTTTTTTGCTTCCTAAAAGTGTTATTCAGAAGATTAATCCTTTGTGTAGATCCTATTTGTGGAATGCAGATGCGAACAACCCTTCTCCAGGTAGCATCAACTAGCAAAATGTTTGTTGCGGGAAAAAGGAGGGCGGCTTGCGCTGAGGTTTGGAATCTTGTTGCCGTTGGTAAGCTCTCTTGGCACATTTACCATATGCCTGATTCTTTATGGGTTAGATGGGTGCATGGGGTTTACACAAAAGGAGCAGATTGGTTACGGTTCAACCCTCCCCCCACGGCCAGCTGGTCTTTGAGGAAAATTTGTCATGTCAATAAAAAACTTTCCCCTTGGATCCAGAAGGGAAGTTATAATATTGCCACAGTGTATAGAGAGGTGTCTCAACATCCCCTTTGTGTCCCCTGGACTAAGTTTGTTTGGAATAGAACGTCAATCCCCAAATAACGCTTTATCCTCTAGCTAGCTTGTCATCATAAGCTAAAGACAAAGGATAAATTATTCACCATGGCTTCATTTAGGATGACAGGTGCCCAATGTGTTGTTCAGCACCACGAGAGTCTGGAACACATCTTCTTTGGTTGTGAGTTCAGTGCTAAATGTCTCGCTAGTCTTTCTCACTGGTTGGGTGTCAAATTCCCGTCTAACTTAGACACGCTCGCTCAGAAGAGTTGGAAAGGCTCAAAAATTAGAAAGATGGTGATTATGACTAGTCTTTGTTGTTTATGCTATATATGGCGAGCAAGAATGAAGAAGTATGGCTCTTCAGAATGAGTACTCCTGATGCTGTGATTCATAGGCTTCGATAGGAGGTGAAATGGCGAATATCTGCTCTATACCCGGCTTTCTCAAAGGACTGGTTTAGACTTTTGTTCTTGTAGTTTTCCCTCTCTCGTATAGTTTTGTTTCCTCTTCTGTTGACTTCTTCCTCTCCTTTGCATATAAAGAGTGAGGTAAGGAAACCCTTTCTCAAAGGTGGGTCCTTCTTTCATACTGATGCAGCTTCATAGGAGGGGTGTAGATCTCATGTCTCTGTATTTGTATTTGTCTTCGTTTCTGGTGCAATGGAAGTTCTTTTCGTTTTCCATAAAAAAAGAAAATGAATTGTAAATTATTAATTATTCATTTTATGAATTAATAATTGCATATAATAACTAATATTTGATTCAATTTTAATTTTACAAATAGTATTTTATAAGTTTTGTACGATGTTTAATAATGTTATTTTGATATTATTTTAATATTTACTAAGTAAGCATAACAAAGTATGTTTAAAATAAATTCTAGTTTTTAATTTATAAATTGTTTTGAACATATATTATAATATTAAGATACATTAGGTTGATTATTGAAAGGTAGATTAAATTAACCAATTTCATTAATGCATTTACATATATTAATTATGTAAACAAATTTCCAATGTATTGATTATTATAATAATATATTTATAAGGATTACACAACATATTTGGATGATGTCATCATCCTTCATTGGAGGGAAAATTTTAATCTACAATGTGACACTTCATTAGTTTTGGGAGTATGATGATGTTAGCGTTTTTTGATTTAGTTATAGGTATAGATCTTTCATAATAAATATCCAGCAATACATACTTAATTTGACCAAATATGTTCTTTAAAAGCTTAGTTATTCACTAGCTTAAAACCATTAAAAAATTTACACTTTCAATTGATTGAACAAACTAGGGGTTAGAGCTGTTCAAAAGTGACCCGACAAGAAAACCCGATCCGAAATCAAAAGTAAACCGACTCGAAAATGTGTTCTTTTTTAGGTTTATCGAACCGATAATACCCGAACCGAAGTTGTACTAGAACCGATTGACAGCCGAAAATGGGAAAGCCGAACCCGAACTGTAACCGATTTTTGTAACCGACACATAACCGTTAACCGAGATTTCCCAAACAAAAAATGACCGGCCCGAGTCATATCCAACCCGAATCATGCTCGAAACCGAACTCGATCCGGCAAAAACCGACTAAACCCGAACACATTTTAGATCGAATTGCTTTAAACTCATATTCAATCATATTATTACTTAATCTAATAAAGTGATAGATATTTTAAGAAATTAAATTTTATAAACACATGCATGGTTTCATATATTTAGAGTTAATAATCAATGGTCAATGTATATAATCGTATTAGATGAAAATTGATAGAACTTTATAATTTAATTTCCGGTCAAACAAGTAAAAGCAACAAAGTAATAATGATCAGTAGTTGATTTACATTTTAACTATTTTGCTTTAAGTAAAGGGAGTCTTGTCATCAATTAAAAAATGACTAACAACTTAATTTGATATTGAATCGATCGATAATAATTAATAGTATGTAGCCCATAGTAATTAAAACCCGAACCCGATCTGTACTCGACAAAACCGAACCAATTATAACCGATGACTACCCAACACTGATTAACACTTGACACGAACTTCAACCGACACTGAACCGATGCTAACCCGTTAGCTTGAATAACCGATCTTCATCCGAACTGTGACTAACCGACCCGACCCGAGTGTGACCCGTCGTAACACACAACCGAAAAAACAGCCGATCCGAAATACAACCGAATCGAACGACACCCGTCAGAAATCGACCCGATCACCCGAATGAACACCTCTACTAGGGGTGTTTGAAACTAGATACCGGATAGTGAAAATCACTATCCGAAAAACTAGATATCTGAAATCTGGATACTCGGTTTAATCCGGATCGGATTCCAAATATTCGATTTTGAAGTTTTTTATGTTTTTTTGTGTTTATTAAAATAATTTACGTTTTTTCGGCATAAATATTTAAACTTATTTCACTTTCTTTCTTTAATCAACCTTATTTTTTAAACTTTGAATACAAATCATTGTGAAAATATGAATGTATTTTCAAAAGCCTAAATTAATTAACGATAAATTAGTTATACAATTTAGTTGTAATTGACAATCGTACATATTAGTAAATTTAACAACCTAAAAAAAATAAATTTATGAAAAAATCTCTATATATTGTAAAAAGTAAAATAAAATAATGAATAAAAACTAGCTATCTTATTTTGCCAATATTCAGATCTGGTATCCCGTTTCTGATCCAAATTATCGGATTTTCAAAACGGATATTTTTAGAACCGAATAAGATAATTTGGATATGATATTTTTGAACATTCCTAAAACAACTAATTCAAACACAGTACAATCAGCTATCATAATAACCAAACACCCTAATAGTTAGTGACCACATTATTCAAAAAATCAAATTAATAAATATAGGAAAAATTACCACAAATAATACAACATTTTGCTTATTTTCCCATAATAATACCAACTTTTAATTAATCATTAATAATACCAACTTATAGGGGTGTTTTCCTACGATATACCTAATAATATGTTAAAAATCAAACTATAGGTAAAAATTTAGTAAATTAATTAATAAACTAAAGTTGGTATTATTCTAGGAAAAAACCCCCCCAAAGTAGGTATTATTCATCGTCAATCAAAAATTAGTATTATTATAGAGAAATTAACAAAAAATTTGTATTATTCACGATAATTTTACCTAAATAATAATATTACAAAATGAAATGGGAGGAAAAAGATTAGAATCGTTGATATAGTAAGGGCCAAGGGGACTATTCAATTGCGGTCTACCTGTCCTTCACTCACCTACACTTCCATTTTATTATTTTGATTTATCTTTTCTTCTCTCTCTTGATCTAACGGTTGTTCTTCACTCACTGTCCATCATGTACAGCTGTCCACCATTGTTCTCCTTTCTCATTGGTCCGTCTCTTTCTAAAACTCACCACTTTATGGTCGGTATAATTAATCAATACGTACTCCATTATAAAATACTCGCTACATTACGTTTTGGACTCTTTATCGTTCTAGCTTAATTTACATATTGAGGCTAGTGTAAGGAAAAAATATAGTCATTTGAGATCTTGTTTTATAATCTTTTTATAATTTTTGAATGTAATTAGATCAATGTATAAATGATAAAAATAACACATTGAGTTGCATAAATAGTCAAATATAAAAAGTATAGAAAAGGCGAAAAAGTATTTTATAATATAAAAATTTCTAATCAATAACCGTGATTGTAAATCACCATAAAAACACAAAAACAATAATATTAAAATAAACAAAAGCAAAAAATATAAATAAAAATAATAAAACTCTCATTCTATCACATTCAGCCACATAAGAGTGATTTATTAACTTTACAAATTACGGTTATCTACTAAAACCTTCTCATTTACAATATCCTCGTTAATTCGTTACTTTAAATTATATACATGGACGGAAAAGTGCAAAGTTCAACACGTGTGAATGGGTGACTCGCTAGCCGGTTAGTGATATTAACTTTTGATTATCATTTTACTTGTTAACATCGTGTTATTTAGGTCTTTTTATATACTTCTATTATAAGGCTACAACATCAATAACTTCACTTAAAACAAGTTTACATGCCATTGATTGATTTATTTAAGTTAAAAATCCATCTTACATACTACATCTTTTTTATTACTCTTCCGAATCATTTTAGATGTCTCAATTGGATTTTCACAGTTGGGTATTTTAATTGATTAAATTAATTGTAAAGGTGGTAGTTGAGTATTGGGAATTGAAAAAGTGGGGGTATTTAGGTGAAAAAAAGATAGACAAAAAGGAAATGAGACAATTGATATGAATTTGCCAAATAAGAAAATGCAGGGCTGTTCCTGACCATAGGCAAAGTAGGCATTTGCCTAGGGCCCAGAGTTAGAAATGACCCTAAAATTAGAAAATGTTAGTTAATTAAGTAGACATTTAAAAATTTACAATTTATGAGTTGTTTTTTTATCATTTAAGAATTATATGACACGCTGATGGTTTTAATGCTAATTATAATCTATAGTGTCCATCTCTGTTATTTTTCCAAATACTCGTTAAAGTTCAAAATTGACCCCTTCATAAAGAGGGCCCATTTCTTTCAATTTGCCTAGGGCCCATACAATGCCAGGAACGACACTGAAAATGGGACAACTAAAATAATTCGGAGGGAGTATAAGTGAAGGATCTAGGATTTTTATTAAGTGAGGTTACAATATTTAAAATTAAAGTCAATCTTAAAGCTAATGTAGTGTATTAAAATCTACAATACAAAAATTTAGAGCATTTCAAATTTTATTAATAAATCCAATAATCTGATAAACTTAGATAAAAATTTGTCTACTAAAAGTTTATGAATTAATTGTCTTTTTTTACGATAATAATACTTGACAAAGTTTTATCTTGAATTAGAATATTTAAGCTATTTTGGTTAAATTTTCAAAATTTTAATAGCATTTTAAGTCAAGATATATACTTTTTGAACATATTTTGGAAATTTTGAATATATATGTAAAATTTTTAAATTCAAGTGATGTCAAATGACCTCGTACTCAAAAATCTTATTCCGTCTTTTTTTTATTGTTTTGTATAACGGTTTCTATGAATTGGTATTAATACGTTAAAAATAAAATAACACGTTTGTCATTGGCGTTTAAGCTTGCTTAGCCATTTAAAAATGAATTATTAATGTTAATAAGGTTTTAGGTTTTTTAATTAGGTTGAGATAAAGTTATAAGATTAGGGTATATTTGTAATTAAAAATATAGTTTTTGAGGACACTTTGGAAAAAAAAGGCTTAAAATAGAGAGGTGATAATATAAAGATGAACTGTCCAAATAAAAATATGAAACGATCGGGGCCGACCTTTGATATATAGGAGCCCTGGGCACAATAACAGATTGGAACTCTTTTCCTTTGCAATTTATAACTTTTATGGACCTTCTACATCAATTAATTTTGCTTTTTTGACAAGAGACCTTAGGCGACGACCTCTCTTACCCACCCTTAGGGCTGGCCCTGGAGACAATTAAAAGAATAGAAGAGAGTATAATAATATCTATTGATTCATGATTTAGTAATGAATGCCAAATTTTATATACTTAAATAATATAATTAAAATTTTAACACTTTTTCAATAATATAATTAATGCCAAATTTATACTTCTAACTTTTATGGACCTTCTACATCAATTATTAGCTACTTTTTGACATTTTTTCTATATTAAATAATATAAATAAAACTATATAATTAAAAATTTTAAATATACTCAAATTTACTATTTAAATTGATTTATACTTCGTCCGTTCCAGTTTACTTGTCTCATTTCCTTTTTTGGCAATTCCTCATTACTTGTCTCATTTCCGTTTTTGGCTATCTTTTTTTTACCTAAATACCTCCACTTTTCCAATTCCCAATACTCCACTACCACCTTTACAATTAATTTAATCAATTAAAATACCCAATTACCACATTTTCCAATGGACCCCACTATTACCTTAATATCCGTGTTTGGTCAAATGAGACAAGTAAACTGGACCGGAGGGAGTATATATTAACGCCAAAATTTGAATTATAAAAACCGTAGTATTTGAAATTGGAAAAATTACCCAGAATAATACGACCTTTCATTGATTTTCCGAGAATAATACGAACTTTCAATTAACCACCAATAATACGAACTTTGACATGCATTTTCCGCTGGCATACATGACCTGTTTATAATCGGTAGTGCAGGGTTTTTTTTTACCGTTGCTCAGCATGTTTTAACCGGTAGTACGAACTTTCAATTAACCACCAATAATACGAGATGAAACCTGCTGAGCAACGGTCAAAAAAAGAACTGTAAAACTGGTTATAAACAGGTCATGTATGCCAGCGGAAAATGCATGTCAAAGTTCGTATTATTAGTGGTTAATTGAAAGTTCGTATTATTCTTGGGAAATCAGTGAAAGGTCGTATTATTCTGGGTAATTTTTCCTTTGAAATTTTGCTTTTTCAGTAAAAGTTTAAATTTGGAGAAAATGAAAATAAAAGGTAGCAGATCAAAAATATCTTAGCTAAAAATGTCCACGTAGGCAACTGATTTTTAAGCTAGATTTTTTAATATCTTCCATTTTTGGTCCTCTTTTTCTTTGCTTCCTAAAATTCCCCATCTATCCCAAGTCCAAACACTCCCTACTTTCTCTTTCTAACAGTTTCATTTAATAAATAATTTAATATCTAATTTTTCCGATGGGAGAAGTAAACGGAGACTTTGACGGCAGAATCACCATGGAGGAATTAGAAGAAGATGAAAGAGTTCACGAATGGGAATTAGGTTTACCTAACGTCGACGACATAGCACCGTTAACTCAAGGCTTAATTCCGTTAGAACTTTTAACGGCGTTCAATATCAAACTGGAACCTTCCAGAACTTCCAGCGAAGTAACTCAAGCTTCGGAGGATACTCTCGCTCTTCTCCGTGGAACGAGTTTTTCCGGCGAAAATGACGACAAATCGGAGACGAAGAAACAGCGTCGTAATGACTCGCCAGAAGATGCTGACTCTGCTGCGGCGGATACGGCAGCAGATAACGGCGGTGAAGGTGGTAGTGGGGGAGGAGAGAAGGCGGTGAAGAGAACGAGATTGGTATGGACGCCACAATTGCATAAGAGATTTGTGGATGTGGTAACTCATTTAGGGATAAAGAGTGCGGTGCCGAAGACGATTATGCAGCTGATGAATGTGGAAGGATTAACTAGAGAGAATGTTGCGAGTCATTTGCAGAAGTATAGACTTTATTTGAAAAGGATGCAAGGAGATAGTTTTGATGGAGGCTCGAATTCCTCATCCGAAAATGGTAATGGAAATGAGAATGGAGGGGTTTCGGTACCGGTTATGCAACCAGTACCGATACCTATGATGGGCATGGGAATGATGAATTATACTGGGTTTGATCATAATCATAATTATAATTATAATCAGCAGAATAATGGTCATTATAATAATAACAACAATAATGGTTTTCATCAGTATAGTAACGGAAATAAGTATGGGTCTGTTGTATCTTACCATCATCATCCTTCTCATGTTGGTCCTAGTGGTGACAATTGAAGATCTTGGATGATGAATTATATTTTTGAGAAAGGTATAATGTTTTTTTAATTGATTTTTGATGTTGTGATATTTGATTATTTTGTATTTCTCTGTGATATGTGAGTGAAATTCCGATTGAATGTTTGATTCATTAATTTTAATTGAATTGTGGAACATGATTTGATCACTTCTGTTGCTTGATTAATTGGATGTTTGTTATAGATTCAGTTTAGTAAAAAATAAGTTTAATTTAGCAAAAATTAAGCAATAGTTAGCTTAGTGACTTATGTTGAATTTAGAAGGTAAGAAAGGGAATTGTTTATGAAGTTCCCAAAAATTGCTTCTTTTGGAATTATAGAAGAAACTTGGTTTTCAATTTTCCTGTTTGGGATGGAGATTTTTAGTGTTGAAGTTAAATTGATGTATCATGATGTGTTTGACCATGTTCGAAGCATAATTGTCAATTAGATCTAACAATGTTCTTAATAAATGTGATCTAACCATGATCACCTATACCTTCATTTTGTTGATTCCTATTTGGGGTAATGTTAAATTTCTTGCACATGGAAGCTTTTATTTTGATGAGTAAACTAACATGGTCAAACGGAGAGTATATTTCATGTCATTTTGCTTCAACCAAGTATAATACCTTCGAATTTGAGTGTGCGGTTTTGAGTTTTTGAATCAATCAAATACCGTTGTGTATTACCTTTGTTTCCTAATCCTACAAATGAATTTGTTAGAGTTAGTTTTTATACTTGATTTGATAATAATTGTCCATCAATTGTTTTGGAACTTGCTTTTGATTAGAGTTTACTATGCTTATTACAGATTGAGTAGTTGAACCGTTGGAAAAGGTAATGCCAAGAACAGAAACAGTTCACATAAACGACATGGGATTGTATGTGGAAGATGTCTGTCTGCAATGTATGGACGATTCGTGTTTAAGTCTGTCGAAGTCAGAAAATTTGCTGTCTGGTGTATTACTTTCTACTTCCATAAATGTGTAGAGGAAAGATTTCTGGCATGATTTATCTAGGCTAATTTATACTTCTATATATATAAATACCACACCGGCTCAAGAATGCGTTTGTAATAATATGTTCTTGAGATCGATGTACAATTGATTATAAGCATAACATTGTATCTTCCTTTTCAGTTGTCCAGTTGAAGCAACACAACAAATGATGAACAACATAATATCTTACCACTCTGCTGTGTTCTGCCACTTCGGTATACAAGTGCATTACGTATTTCTCTCACATTTTTATTTTCTTCCATCGCAGATTGGTCCTTTCTCTGTGTTATAGATGCCTCTGCTTTCTGCATAGGAGCTGAAGGCCTTTCTTAAGTTTTTCTGGTCTGTTTCTCCTAGTTTGTTTTGTCCTTGTCATATTCTGATGTCTTTTCTTAGGTCTATTTGCTTCCCGTTTGCTGGATCTGATTGGATGTGATTAAAGAGAAATTTTGAATTTCTCTTTTTTGGTGATGCTCTTCAATGTGTTACCATTAGACCAGTGTATTGATACAGAGGGATGGTCATGAGCAGGGCAGTCATCGACAGAACCAGTCAGTTAGGAAAATTTGATGTTTGCAGTTTGCACTTCACTGTCTTTGTCATATGTCCATTGCCTTTCAAAGTTCTTAGGAGTAGAGTCGATGCTCTGCTTTCGAGCTCATTTTGACATTGTTATAGAACTGCATTCATTGAGAGGCAAAATTTAGTCCTTGCTTCTTGCTTTACACTGATAGGATGAGGGAAAATAAGGGTAGGGATTTGGAGGGAGATGCTTTCTTTTGTTTTGATAACAATTATGGAGGGAGAGGAAGGGATTAATGTCTGTAATTTTGTTGATAACCAAATCTCTCCAAAGATACTCCATATTTTTTCCTAGCCTTTCCCATCCCACCTCAACAAACAAGGGATACATTCTCTTCTTTTTTTCCCTTCACTCTCTTTCTCTTCCTTTCCCTCTAAATTCGTATCCAAAAAATGTGTTAGACTGAATAATGTTGGAAATACTTCACTTGTGAGACAAGATTCCACATTGATAAAATAGTAAGTTATTGACATGCATAGTTGCATATATGTTGGTGAGCTAATCTTCCTAGTACCATATGATTTTGGAAAACAATGAACCTCACTAAGTCTACGTGCAAGTCAATGCTCTTGGCCTGTGGGTTAGTGCACTCGAGCCCACTGGTGTCCCGTGTTCACACGAGTGGGCTACGGTGAGATTATGTGACGAACTTGTCACGACCTAATAAATAAAACCAAGAACGTAAGAGGTACCGAAATTTTAATGTTTGATTAAGACATTTATTGGCTTATCTTTTTAGCTCTGAATTACTTCTTATAGCTCAAGTGCTGAAGTTCAAATTAGATGTTTAAGGATTTGTATGCACTGTCTTGTTAGGAAAATGCAAGTAACCTTTTAGACAAAATTCAAGTTGTTGGTGGACATGGTGGTCCATTTCTTGAAGGCTTTAAATGTTTGAATTATTCAACTTCTGTGTAATGTGTACTCTGTTGGTGGCTACTGTCTCTACCCCTTTTCAAGACCAATAATAAGAAAACAGAAAATAAGGGAAAAAAGAAAAAGATTTCCCCATCTATGGGTGAATAATGGTTGATACTTGATAGTACAAAGCAAATGTGTTGAATATTGCCCTTATATTTGATGAATCAAATCCATTTGCTAACATTATTTTACACTCCTGGACTGGTATACTGCTAATGAGAACAAAAATTTTGCCATTTCTAACAAATTAATCGTCTTTCTCTTCTGTCTTTAGGGGTGATAAAAAGAAAGGACTGGTGCGATCGATATGTCCTTTTATTATAATTGTCATTTCTAACAAACTAATTGTATTTTTAATTTTATTTAGCCATACAATGTAATAAGATCAATCAAAACTTTATGATCAATAATTCATCATATCATTTGTTGATAAACTAATATTCATTATTCTTAATTTAGGTAAAATTGTAACTATAGTAAAAAGTTAAAGTGATTTTAACGAAAGACGTTTTAGTGTCACTAATCTTTAAAAATATGAGCATATAATATTATTACTTCCTTCGTTCCTTAAAGATGTTTTCGTAATGAATGTTCAGATTAATTAAGAAAAATAAAATCATTGAAATTGTTGGAGGCGTCATATTTGCGTGTCAGACTTTTGATAGTCCAATTTCATCTATATATTTTGTCCTATGCAGTTTTTTATTCTTTCTTTCTTATCTCTCAACGATCATGTCCTAGTCCAGTTTGTTTTGTGTTTTGCTAGGTAGTTTTTACGTCATCGTGGTGCTTTCATCCCTGTTACAGGACTCTATATACCTGGGGCTTTATTTGACTGCGCGCATTTCTCCTGCCCTCGCCCTCCAGAGGGTGCGAGTATGATTTATCTGTTACCTCTATTTTCGGACCCTGACTTTGCAGACATAACCATAACTATGAGAGTCTTTTAGATTGTGGATATATATATTCTTTTAGGTTGTGTTTGGGAACTAGCATTTCATTTTAAATTAATGATTTCAATTTTGAAATCATGAATGTAGAATTTGAGAATGACAAGGTTTGGGATGTCATTCTCAAATCCTCATCCTTAAACCATTTTGATAATAATTGTGGATTTGACTCAAATCCAAATTTGAAATTCTAGTATTTGCCAAACACTAATTTTGAGTCAAATTCATATTTTCAAATGAAATTCTTATTCCCAAACATAGCATTAAAGAACAATAAATTTAATGGTATAAATTGAAGATCATAAACATAATAAATATTAAAAGAAAGTTAATGAAAAAATATAGAATCACAACTATTAAAATAATATTTTTATAAAATTAGTGGAAAACATGTAGGGACTATATATAATATTAAAATGATAAAATAAATTTATAAAAGATATATGGGGACTACAAGTATTCTTAAAATATTAACAATAATAATGATGAATAATGTTAATTTTGTACAAAATTTGTGATAATAATAGAAATAATTTTTATGGAAATAACAATTAAAATTAAATAATCAAAATGAGAAATGAGACTTCTCAAAAAAAAATAAATGACAAATGAGAAAATTGTAGGTGGGTATGGGTTGAATAGATGGGTTGGGGCGAAACCAATGGATATAAGGCGAGTAAAATCTAAGAGGTGCTCTCTTGATACCGTCTTTTATAAAGACGACTAATCTATATTTTGAGTTGTAATAATACATATTTAGAATTGGACTGAACTTTTGAGAGTCCAAATCTATACATATGCTCACCATGTTTCCATTAATACTTATTTTTTTTTTATCTATATTTACCTATTATTGTATAAAAAACAAACAAAAAGATACAAATAAAGTATGTGGGAATATCATAATATTGTTTTTTCAATTAAATCCTCAACTTAGTCTTTCTATAAATACCCGTATATAATCACAAGAGCATATCATAATACATATGATTCAGCTTCATGATTAACATATAAATTAAGTCGATATTTTAGTGTCTTTATATACTCATTGTGGTGGTAGCCTAATGGCAAATAAAACATTTTTTTACTAAAATCCATCATATTATTTCTTTTGTTTTACAAATTGACCATTCATAATAATATAGCATGAAAAAGAGTATTGTTATCGGTAAATGTATAAATAATCATATACTCCCTTCAATTCTATTTAATATTTCATTTATTTGGGCACGATTATTAAGAGTAGTATTTGAGTAGTTGGGTTATTTTAAATGATT
Source organism: Amaranthus palmeri (assembly GCA_019776075.1). Lineage (NCBI taxonomy): Eukaryota > Viridiplantae > Streptophyta > Magnoliopsida > Caryophyllales > Amaranthaceae > Amaranthus > Amaranthus palmeri. The sequence goes on from JAAKBH010000889.1 coordinate 63,043, forward strand.
ATACTCCCTCCGAATTATTTTAGTTATCTCATTTCCTTATTTAACAAAATCATATCAATCGTCTCATTTCCTTTTTTGTCTATCTTTTCTTTACCTAAATACCCTCACTTTTCCAATTCCCAATACCAAACTACCACATTTACAATTAATTTAATTAATTAAAATACCCAACTATCACCTTTTTAATGGACTCTACACTACTCTTAATAACCGTGAAAACTCAAATGGGACATTTAAAATGATTCTAAGAAAGTATTAATTATCAAGGTGATAGTAAGAGTATTATAAATAGTAAAAGTGCGGAGAAATTCGGCTTTTTGTTTCTCCTTTGTTGTTATTATGATGTATGTCTTGATGTGGAAGTTGTGAAACATAAAAGATGAGCTTCACTTATTAGGATTTCCCTTGTGAGACGGAAATTTGCAAATTGCATAAAAAAAGGATTGATGAAGGGTCATTATGAACACACGGAATACGACCTTGTCAAGAACCTAAATCAACCTCCCCATTTGCCAACTGATTGATCTCTTTGGGACCACCATATCCTTTTTTCATACTTAAATAATTTAATATCATATCCAACTAATGATTCCTTTCAAAATACACTTTTTTATTTCCACCCATTAAATATGATTTTTATCTTAACCCTTAAGCTAATTAAATTAGTGGATTATTATGTAAATATTTGGTAAAAATTAGCCATTGATTATTGATCAAATCAGTATTTTTTTTCTTTTTCTTTTTTACTCCCTGATTTTGCTATTATCATCATCTTTTGAGTCTCTAATATCAAGTTGTTCCTATTTAAAATTGGTTTAAGAATTGTCAAAAAAAAAAAAAATGGTAAGAGGGATCAGATATACACAACATTATTGATGATGGTAATAACCCTAATAAGAGATGGTTTTTGATTAAACCTTGCTAGCAAATTCACTATGATTGACAGAGCCGTCTTGGAAAATTTAGGGGCCCTGTGTTAAATTTTTTGTGTGTCTTATTTATAGTAAATATAATATATTTTATCAATAAATTTAACATATTTCTTATTTTTTTATTAACTTTTTCATATACGGGAGAAAGAGGGGCCCTGTGCGGTCGATCACCTCGCACACCCTCAAAGACCCCTCTGATGATTGATATAATTCATACGACCTCAATTTTTAGGATTAAAGCTCTGACGTTATTGGTGTTATTCAAATTCACTTCGACCACATAAATTACATGTTATCTTTTATGATTCAAAATTTATCATTTATAAAGGAATATAGGTAATATGTGTGGGTTTTTTTTAATAGTTACACTTTCATCTTTTTTTAGCAAATATACAACGTACTATTTTAGCAATTAATATTTTAAAATAATACTTAAATTTTTTATTATAGGTTAAACTAGCAATTAATATTTTTAAATAATACATAAATTTTTTTTTTGAAGATATAATACATAAATATTTTATTATAGGTTAAGTTGGGGGAAGGGGAAATAAGACGTCACTTATGAAAAGTTTTACTTATTAAGACCAACCAAATTCTTATACATAATTCAAAATTATAGAAAGTTAATAAATATAAATATGCTGTAAATAATCTAATAAGATTTGAAATAAATTTTTTTTTTAAAAGAAATTGTAAAAGAAGATTGATTGATATAGAAGCTGACATAAGGTAGCAAACATGTTAGGGCAAACTCAGGTACCAAACATTTCCATTTGTATATGTTAGGGCAAACTGGGTGCAAGATGAGATAAGGTTTCAAATTCCAAAGAAGAAAAGATTAGTTTAGTAAAATGACACAATGACAAAAGTGACATAAAGTGTTATTTTCTTAATATGAAATTGGCACATTAAAGTAAGAATGCCCACCTCATTCATTTTCTTAGTGGATAACAATTAACAATGACCTTTTGCTTTGTGTAAGGCCATATTTTTGATGTTCATCTAAAAGTGCATTAATAATCTATAAATACAATCTTCAAAAAAAAAATAATGTATAAATACTACTTTTTTAAGTTATTTATATTTTTCCTCAAAATAAATGTTTTTCATTTGTTCTTTTGAGTAATTTTATTTGTTGTTTCTGTTAAGAATTTTTTATTTAAATCATAAAATTTGGATAATGCTTATTTTTCAACATATTTTCCAATAATTTTATTTTAATATTTTATAGACATATTCTATATGATAGTAACATAATTTAGTGAAATACCAGTGATAGCAAATCTTTAAAAAATTCCCCAAATCGCATGTATAATGTTGTTCTTAAAGATATAGTGACATTAATTGGCTAACAACGTGTAATTAGCCGTTAAAGTTGTGAATTATCTTACAAATATTCTATGTGGTAGCAACATACATTTATGAAACACCTTTAGTAGCAAATTTTAACTACAAAATTTATTGTATTTTTAAGGAAAGAACACAATGTCAAATTAGATTCTCAACTTAACGACCAATTAAAATATTTTTAGCCTACTAATATTACTGTAGCTTTAAGTACAACATTACAATACTATTCTGTTGAATTTTTTTAAGATTGGCTACCACGCTTTTAATAAAAGTTTCTTGGTCGCCTCTTTGAAGCCATCAAGACATAGTTACTAGGGTCGACCCTAGATATTTTGGGGCCTTGGGCGAAACAACACATTAGGGCCTTTTTCTATTGTAATTTATCACCTATATGGACCCTTTTACAACCTAACTTTGTTTTTTTGACATGGGCCCTGAGCGACGGCCCCTCTTGCCTACCCTTTGGGACGGCCCTGATAGTTACGAAAGGCGAGTTAGCTTGACTTATACGAGTTCCTCAAGTCGATATGTATGGGAACATCTCCATGGATTTTATGTGTATCCCAAGTTAGACAATTGTAGTGCTGACTATATGAACAACATATTTTGAGCAATTCATGTACCATCAACTCAGTTTCAAAGGATTCGCAAGCTGTTATGAATCCCGCTGGCTGTTCATCGGGTTAAATCCAGTAGCCTCAATCCAGCTGCATCCCGAAAAACTCCTCATTTTCTTCTTCTTCAATCTCGCAGCATTGGCCCAACTTCCTGCCTCGGCATGTAAATTTGACAGTAAATTTGCTCCTATACCCTTATGTTCGAGTTCAGACAAATGTTTTGCTGCTACTTCCGCGAGCCCTATGTCACCATGCTGTTTACTAGCTCCTAATAATGCTCCCCATACATACAAATCTGGTTTAATTGGCATTGCTTTGACTATGTCATGAGCTTCGGTTAAATTTCCAGCTCGACCAACAAGATCCACCATACAAGCATAGTGCTCAAGCCTTGGCTTAATGTTATACTTCTCTTGCATTGATTTAAAGAGATTTCTTCCTAGTTCGACCATCCCACCGTGACTGCAGGCTGTCAATGCTGCAGTGAATGTCAAATGGTTGAGCTTCTCTGCGTCCTCTGTTTCCATCCTTCTGAAAACTTCAATTGCTTCATTGCAATAGCCGTGGTTAGCTAATCCAAAGATCATTGAATTCCATGTAGGCGTGTTCCTTTCAGTCGTCTTTTGAAACAATATTGATGCTTCATTTATACACCCACATTTGGCATACATGTCTATCAGCGCGCTCTGCACATATACATCCTGCTCAAGTCCAACAACCACCGCAAAGCCATGTATCTCTTTTCCCCATGTTACATTTCCTACATTAGCACAAGAAGATATGAGAGTACTAATTGTATTTGCATTTGGGAAACATCCAGCATCAAGCATTTTCTGAAACGTAAGAAAAGCTTCTTTGTTCCTGAGATTCTTCACAAACCCGGAAATGATAGAAGTCCATGACACCACATCCGGCTCAATCCCATTAACGCGCATAACTTGGAAAAGCTCATCCACCATTAAACTATCCCCTACATGAGAAAATCCTGCAATCAAAGTATTCCATGTTACTACATCAGGCCTCATATTCATCAATTTCATATCCTCTACTAAACTCAATGCCTCTTTCATCATTCCTACATGAACATAACCAGCAACCATAGCATTCACAGCAATCAAATCTTTCTCAATCGTATTGTTGAAAACATTCCTCGCGCGATCAACAAAACCACATTTCGAGTACATATCTATAAGGGCACAACTAACATACACATCACCCTCAAATGAGTTTCTCAAAATAAACCCATGAATCTCCTCACCGACCCACCATTCCGAAAGATGTCCACAAGCTTTAAGACCACTAGGAAGAATATAATTGTTGGGTTTTACACCTTCTTTAACCATTTCCCTCAAAATATCCAATGCTTGCTTATAAGCCCCACATTTCGCATACGCCCCTATAAGAGCTATCCATCTCCGATAGTTCAAATCAGGCATTTTATCAAACACTTTACGTGCACTAGCCAATTCTCTGCATTCAACATACATTATTATGAGCTTAGAAGCAAAAAGACTAGAACGAGCTCGGCCAATGATGAGCAAATGTGCATGTAATGCTTTGCCCAGCATCAAAGATCTATGTTGGGTATAATTTTCGATGCATTTTATGTAAGCATCCGAAAATGTCCGAAAAAAACTGATTGTGAAGTGGGTTTTTCTGTAGGAGGACAATAATGGGGTCGATCTGAAAATAGGAAACATTCAAATGGTATAATTAATGGCGCCAAATTAACTGAAAATAAATCACAATGTTGTGAATTGTTATTTAAGCATCCGAGGATTATAAAAAAATTGTGGAAACAACAGCTTTGAGGAGATAATGATGAGATTGAACGTTGAAACTGCTCTTGATCTATCAAATTAGGGATTTGATTTACTACCACTATGATTCTTATTCACTTTTCATTCATATACTTTGTATCTTATAGGAGTATTTGATTCAAGGTAAAATATAGTCGGATTAACTCTTGTTAAATTCAACTTAAATGTGAATTTTATATACATTGAAAAATACGGTCAAACATGTACAACTTTATTGAATTTTCCAATATATTTGTATAAATTTAGAAATTAAAATTTTTGGAAATAACTTTTACATCATACTTATAAATTTTTTTACTCTGAGCAACTGTATATATTATTTACATTGTATCATATAAAGCTGTTCAAAAGTGACCCGACCCGAAAATCCGACCCGAAACCGAAAGTAAATCGACTCGAAAATATCTTTCGTTTTCAGGATTATCGAACCGATAATACCTGAACCGATGATGTACCCGAACCGGTTAGCAACCGAAAATGGGAAAGTTGAATCCGAACTATAACCGACACATAGCCGTTAACCGAGATTACCCGAACCTAAAATGACCGACCCGAGTCATATCCGACCCGAATCATGTTCAAAACCGAACTTGATCCGGCTAAAACCGACATAACCCTAACGAATTTTAGATCGAATTGCTTTAAATCTGAACCAATTTTTAAGATAGAAGTATGATATACTTATATTCAATCATTTTATTAGTTAATCTAATAAATACATGATTTCATATATTTAGAGCTAATAATTAATGGTCAATGTTTATTAAACTACTTTTGATCATACTAGAGGAAAATTTATAGAACTTTATATTTTTAATTTTCGGTAAAAAATGTAAAACTAACAAAGTAATAATGATCACTAATTGATTTGCATTTTAACTATTTTGTTTTTGATCGATAGTATTAGTAATACGTAGCCGAATTATATTTTCTAAAAAACGAACCCGATCTGTACCCGACAAGACCGAACCAATTATTAACCGATGACAACTCGACACCGATTAGCACTCGACCCGAACTTCAACCGGCACCGAACCGATGATAACCCGATAGCTCGAATAACCAATCTTTAACCGAACCGTGACTAACCGACCTAACCCGAGTGTGACCCTTCATAACAAACAGCCGAAACATAACCGATCTGAAATACAATCGAACCGAATGACACCCATCCGAAACCGACCCGATCACCCGAATGAACACCTCTAGTATCATATTTTTCATGATGCGCATAGGTGGTAGTGAAAAATTAATTCACAACAAAAAAAAATCACAACAAAAGATAAAAAATTAATTAGAAATTTTATAATATTATATTTGTACTTTTCTTTTTTATTTTGAATGAAAGAACAAATGGTTTGTACATGGAGTATAAACTACGAAATTACGAGCTTTTTAATAAAGAATAACATACTACTCCCTCCGTTCTTATATGTATGTCCTATTTAAAGATTTCACACATATTAAGATAGTGAAAATCTTTGTTGATTGTGAGTATTATTTTATTAGAATAGTGGTGTGATTTAATAATTGTATTGGTATTATAAGAGAGAAAATATAAATTAATTAAAGATAATGTAAAACAAAAACAAAAAAAATTATTGTCATTAATAGGAGAGAGAACCTGATCAACACAATTAGAAAAACAGAATTTTTGGTTTAGTTACATGGGGGACTTTCCATTTTTGGAAAGTTTTGGAGGGTAATCCAAATTAAGGAGGGAATGGCTAAAATCTGAAAAGATAAACCCAAACATCCCATTGGGCAATTACAATAAACATGGATTAATCATCTAATTGAAGCTAATCAAGCAATAGAATTGAAATGACTATACAAATTCTACTGAGGATGTTTATAAAAACAGCAAGTATGATCCTCAATCAGTAACTTCACAGCACCTTCACCAAAAAATTAGTAGCTTCACCATAAATCAGTAATTTCACAAAAAATTAGCAGCAATTCACAAAAAAAATCAGAATCTTAAAAACGAAATTAGTAACTTCACCATAACAGAACCAGTAGCAATTGAAATTACTCCATCATTGCCTTAATCATGGCCTCAGGAAGTGAAGACGAAATCGAGGGGGCATGGTACTTTGGATCAACACAATATGATCCTCAATCAAGCTCAGAATCAGAGCAAAAACCACCACAAATGATTAAGCAACAAGAAGAGCAACAAAACAATCATCATAAGCCAAGGCTCAGCAAAGAAATGAGGCATCTAATATTTCAAGAGTTGCTTTCATTGAAAATAACCGATTACCTCATGGAACATTCCAAATCATTGGTAAAAAATATGGTTATCATCATAGGACCATAAGGAGGTTATGGCATAGCGCAATTCAATCAAAAGAAGCAAACAAACCATACATGGTAGAGTCAAAATTCAAGAATTGTGGAAGAAAACGAGTAGTTGTGCCTCCAAACGTTCTTGAGTCAAGACCGATGGGGGAACGAACATGTATAAGGGATGTTGCACAATGTTTAGACTTGGCACCCTCGACCGTTTGGAGGCTAATCAAAAGAGGAGAAATTAAAGCACATTCAAATCCTCTTCACCCTTGTTTAACCGATGCCAATAATGTTAGAAGGGTGGAGTGTATATTGAGTCTCATTCAAGAAGATAGCATTCAAAGGCATCCAATTTACAAGGGGATGTTTGATTTCATTCACATTGATGAGAAATGGTTCTACCTAACCAAAAAAACTCAAAGAGTTTACCTTGCACACAAGGAAAAGATCTCGTATAGGGCAGTAAAATCATCCAAGTTCATACCGAAGGCCATGTTCCTAGGGGCAGTTGCTAGGCCTAGATGGAATCCACATGGTCAATGCATATTTGATGGGAAAATGGGAATTTTTCCCTTCATTAACAAGGTGGCAGCCCAAAGGGATTCCAAAAATAGGTCAAGGGGATCGATAGAAATCAAGCCAACAGAATCAGTCACTCAAGAAGTTTATAGAAACATGCTCATACGAAATCTCATTCCGGCAATACTAAGAAAGTGGCCAAGTGAAAGGCCATCAGTCATATTCATTCAACAAGACAATGCTAGAGTTAAATATAATTAAAACATGAGAAATAATATTGTCTTGTAAGTTAAATATAATTGATTTGTTAATTACATATATTTTTTTTTTTGAAAAGATCGTGTTGTCTTTGTCATTTCCTAACATTACGATTTGCAATTATTGAATAAAAAAAAGCCACTAAAACAATGTTGCTAAGCTTAACTCTTACAAAACTAATTTAAATGGTCTTTGTATGTGTTCTTTTGTTTGAATGGTCTTTATTTGAAATTTACTTTTGATATTACTATATACAAAAAGAATAGGAAAAATTAGAAAAAATTACCTTATTTATAGTACCTTTTGCAAAAAACTACTTAATCTATTTTTTTTTTTGCAAAAAACTATCTTATGTAACATAAAATTTTCTACTAGTTAACGTTTTCCGTATGTTGACTGTCAATATTTTATTTTGACCAGCACGTGGGGTCACGTGACTTACTTGAGTCACCGTATGTTTTTTCTATTAAGACACGATTTCAACTACTTCTTCCCCTTTTCCCCTTCATTTTTCTATTTTTTAAGAATCCTAATTTCCCTAATTTAATTGCTTTAATTGAGTAAGGTCTTCTCCTTCTTCCACAGGAAAATCATCAAAGCTTGATAAATGTGGGTTTGGAGTTCCTGTTGCTTTCTTCACCCAGCTCCTCATCCATTGTCTGCCTCACTTCTTCATCCCCAAATGCACCTCATCCCCTAAAGAGAAGAAATTAGATTCACATAGAGAATATTGAAAAAACGTACAAAACAGAAGAAGTTAACTCAAGCAAAAACGATTCAATCGAAACCCAAAGAATTGTAGTCAATTTGAGTAAATTTTTTGTCGAAAGAAATTTACCCTTTCTTTTTTTTTCGAAAATTGGGAAGATATATTGAACGAAACAAAAAAGAAAAAATCATTGAAACTTGACAACCCCGAAACCGCCGGCATAAAAAACCCCGCGAGGAGAAAAAGCCATTGGAAGAGAGGAATCAAGAGTCAGGCCACCCAAAACAGCATAGGGATGGACTATGCCTCAAAGACTATCAAAATACGACCCCTAAAACCCTAAACAGCGTAAGTACCCACCACCACCAACTACATACCCACCTAGATAACACACACCAAAGTATCACATTACCCACAACCATACCCACAAAATACACAAAATACATACAAAACGGAAACAAAACTACACAATATAGGCATCAATAGAATTGGCAAACAGCACCGGAGTAACCATCGAGAATCCAAGCAGCTCCTTTGCCCAAAGACCAATCCGAACTTTCAAGGAGAAGATGAACCGACGCAAATCCGGGGAAAACTGTTCAAACTTAATTCTATTCCGTTCAAACCATAAGAACCAAATAACATACCCACAGACCAAAGCCCAAAGTTTCTTCCGCCTCTTAGTCTTCACAAGCCCACCCCACTCAATCATAAATCGAGAGCACTGAGAGTGAAGTACGCCCGTAAGCCCCCACCACTCTAACATGTCCATCCACACTTGCCAGGAAAAGAAACACGTAAACAAGACATGAGCATTGGACTCCACCACCGACTAGCAAAAAGGGCACATAGCCTGCTGCACATCAAGAAACCCCTAGGCCACTAACTTATCACCCGTCTTTAATTTCCCCAAAATAGCCAACCAAAGGGTCAGCTGGGCACGAGGAGGAGAGGGATTCCTCCATATAGTCTGGATACACTGCTTAGTAAGAATTGGAGTAAAAGACTCATAAACCTTCTCAACAATATCCCGAATCGGAAACGACCCAATATCAGTGTTACACCATGACACCCAATCGTCTCTCCCTCGATAAGGCTGAATAGTCCTAAGAATATCCCATAACCAACCAACCTCAGCTTGTTCTCAATCAAACAACGGACGGCGCCAAGATAACTGCCACACCCATACATCATCCTGCCAAAACCCCATCTGGGCAACAAGGTAATGCTGATGAGTAGATAAGGAAAATAACCGCTGAAACAAGTGAAGCTAAGGCCCACTGTCGCACCACTTATCAAACCAAAATAAAATAGTATCACTCGACCCAATCCGAAGGAGCATCCCATCTTCAACAATCTCTCGAATCTTGGTAGTCTCTGCATCCTGGCGCACTAACTGTCCCCATATCCCGTCCTTTACCGCATTAAAAGCTAAAGATGAAGCCTTTGAGCCCCGAATATTATGGACGGACTGGAGGAAAAGCTAAGAAATTTACCCTTTCTTAGTTACCCATTTAAAATCAACCCATTTTTTTATAATCTCTTTTTTTCCATAGAAAACGATTTGAATGAAAACAACAATGCTAAATGGTTCCAATATCAATTGTCAAGGAAGAGATTAGAGGGTCAAGATCAAGAGTCAAGACTTAGAGAGATCAAAGGCAATATTCTTAATTGAACCAAACCATGGAAAAAGCACTACATATATGACTTAAATTCATAATTAAGCAGTAGATTAGTGAAAGAAATGATGATTAAAGAGCTTATCAATAGATTGGCTGAACTAATAAAGGTAAAGGTAAAGGACCTTCATGGTATCCCGCACAAGGCAGAGTCCGAGTGAGGGGTTTTCTTTTTCTTGAAAGATGCGGGCAAATCATACCCGTACCCCCAAGGAGGAAGTAAAGAGAAATGCACGCAGTAAGAAACCCCTCAATTGATACCTGCGTCTAGTAGGGTTCGAACCCCAAACCTTCTACTCCACATGCAGATTGGCTGAATTAATGTTGCATTGAAATATTGATTAAGTATTATCATTGATGGATGTCTTCCATGAATAGTGAGAGAGAGAGAGAGAGAATGATAGTGGAGGAAAAAGAAAAATTAAAGGATTTTATTATTTCAGAATGTTAAAAAGGGTGGTCAGGTGTCTATCACGTGCAAAGTCAAAAACCCACTTAATAGTCAAGTAACTGATTCCGTCAAGTGACACTCTTTTGCACATAAAAATATCATACAAGTTAATTTTTTGCAAAAAAAAAAAATAGATTAGGTAAATTTTTTACTAAAGGTGCTAAAAATTAGGTAGTTTTTTGTTATTTTTCCTATAGAATAACATAAATAAATCTATTAAAAATGTTTGACATTATATATATAATTAAAAAATTAAACTAATAATTTCTTTTTAATCTATTATTAATTAGTACACATATTTTGAATAATCAAGATGTTTTTAGTTAAGTACTTAACAACTACAAACATATAACGACGATGATAAAGTTAATGAAAAAATTATTCATGACATTTTTGTAAGTATAACTAAATATATATTATTAGATATAAAAAAAATTAAAAAATTAAGCTGATTTTTTAAATTGGTATTTTTATCAATTATGTCATTAAACTAAATTACAATTCTATTTTTTTTTTTTGAGGTAAAAATAGAATTGTAAATTACAATTCTATAAGTCCATCTCTTTACCTCTTCATTTTTTTTCTTTTATACTATTACTATTCTATTATTATTACTATTTTCAAAAGGCATAATGTAAGAGACTACAACTATTTAAAAATAATTAATAATATATCTATATAGCTCACGCTATGCCAAAATCATTCAGTGCATTTTATTTTTGATGTAATAATGCAACATCAACCAATAAAATTCTTTCATTTAAGGGGCTCTATAAGAATCACATGTGAAATTTTAGAGTCCTTTTGTTAAATTATATGATGATATGATATAAACTAATTTAACTATAGCATATCCACGTAGTTGCTTATCATTTTTAACCAACATATTATTATAATTTAGTATCATTACTACGATTACCATACAACATTATAAGCTTAGCTTGTATAATATATTTTGATAACACTATATTCTCCTACTATGATATCATAATTTTTAAAATAAATCCCTAAAATAAATCTCTAGGTACGAAAATAATGCATGTTAAATTGAGTATTATAGTCCAGAATTTATTATTTGGGTATATAAATTCTTTAGAATAAGTAACCCTTATTTTTTAAAACCTACTTAAAAAGATGTGTTGATTTAGGCAATCAATTGATTATTTTACTCCCTTCGTTTCCTTTTGTTTACTTTTTGACAGTATTCAATGCAAATTTAAACCTTAATATCTCTAAATACATATAATAAAAAATTATAAAAAATAAATAATATAAAAGAATATATTAAGACGGATATAACAAAATCTCAACATGGATATATTTTATCTTTTAGTTAAATTTTTCTCTCCTTAAGGTGGAATATTTCAAATGGAAAGAGCATTAAAAAAACAGAGAAAGTGATAATTAGTTGATTATTTAATTACCATATAAGAATTGGTTAACCAATGAAATAATCGCACTTGGCAAAAGTTTTTATGAGCTTACAATTATCATTTCACCAGCAAATTTATTAAATTGTATAATTATTAAAACATTGTAATTAAAAGTGTTATCAAACTTCTAGTGAATAAGTACACAGATGAAGCAGCAACACTCTTTACCTACAAATCTACAATGTTATTAAATGACTCCTACATGAGAGATTAGAAAAGACCATATTAATGTTTACGTAATTACAAATTAAATAAAAAATAAACATGAGTTAAGGAGCAACATTTACATTTAAATCAAGTTACATTAGGTGTGGTTTTACATAATTGTAAATCTATTTAAAAGTTTGGTCAAAGTTAAATTCATTAGATATTTCTAGTAATATTAAAACATCAGATCTGTTTTAAATAAACACCTCTAAACATAACCAAAAAAATGAAAATTGTTATTGTATCTAAAATGGTAAGATCAAATAATTTGCATCATCACCATCATCGTACCCAGTGTATCCCGTTCATAGAAAACTATGATCAGAGTCTGGGGAGGGAAGAACGATGACAGACTCATACCCATAGAGGAGAGTGCGATCACAGAGTCCCTCGGCTCGAGAACAGTCTTCAAGAAAGAGAACTTGCAGTTGATAAAAAGAATAACAAGCATACACAAAAAAACAAACGTAAAATCAAAGAAAAAGGTAAAGAGCGACTAAAAGACAAAATCAATAACGAACTAGGGGTAAAAAGGACGGGTTTAGTAACCTGGGAAAGACCAAATAATTTGCCAATAAAGCTTATGCTTTGACTTCGACATCAAACATCAAATTGAGAGGGAAGTATTGACTAAGAAAATCGGTTCTCATATCTGAAATCCCATAGCTCCATTAGAAGACAATGGGTTATACTAAAACTAAAAATCCGCCACTCACCCTCAGAAATTCCATTCTACTTCAAACTATCAAAAAGCTAAAACAAATTAAAAAAAAAAATGCCATCAGGCTCAAAACCTCTCCCCGAACCGGAAAAATAATGAGCCGGTACCAGAATTATGATCGACAGCATACTCGGCTCGAACAAGACCAAGCTTGACACCAACTCCATAAGACGAACCCTTGCCCATTCTCCTGTAAACTTCAGTTGGATTACCCTTGACGTCTTTAGAGGTTCCAAGATCGTTTCCATGTTCAGCAAACGCATACACATGTGTGGTCTTGACAGGTATCCGTAACTCAGCAGCAAGCTACAATATAAACGCACTCAAATGGATCAATGACTGGAGATCGTTTCCATAACTGGAACTCGACATTTTGGATATATTGTTACTCCCTCCGTTCTTTAAAGATTGTTCACTATGTGATTTTCACACAAATTAAGAAAAATAGAATCTTTGTAATAAGTGGGTATTATTTTAATTGAATAGTAGTATGAAGTAATAATTGTATGGGTATTATAAAGAGAAAAGACATTTAAATTAAAAATAAAATAAAGAAGAAAAAGGAAATTCTCATTGTCATTGATATAGAGAGTATATTTGTAGAAAATGAGAAGGATTATGAGAATATATTTGGGAAAATAGATTTCCAAAAATGGAAAGAATTCTAAAGTGGACAAACATTTAAAACTACCCGTTATAGTAAAGTTATGAACACCTAATTTTTTTTAATTTAGAAAGAAATTTAATCTATTCCCCTCAACAGCCCATCAAATAAATTTTCATAAATAAAAGGCAGCGGTATTTTGTCCCAATTTCCTCCAAAAGGTCACCGATTACACCATATCACGTCTGTGCAGAATTCAGCACACAGCTAGAACCACAAAGATATTAAAAAAAAACTGGAAACTCTTACCTCAAGAATGTTTCTAGCTGCACCAAGTTCCCCCATGTTGTAACCCCTAACTGAATAGGGTCCCCCAAGGGTGAAAGCCTCATAACTTGGAAGGTCTCCCACACAACCAGCATAGTGACCATGTAGGACAAGAACTGGTGGTGGTGATTTTCCAGCACCTTCTTCAACTTCCGTCAGTTGGAGGAACTTGGTTAGTGTCAGTTGATGACGGTTGAAAATTGGGAATTTAGTGCCTATCCCAAGGCCTTGGTCTACCTGCAGTTAGAAGACAGAAATCAACCCAAATCCACATCAAATATAATTCAAACACATATTAGCTTTTAAGTCTTGTACTTTAAATTGTAGAGAGTCTGAAGGCCTGCAAGGCAATGACTTCATATCCAGGAGAGACAGAGCAAGGAATAAACGTCCATTAGTTGGCGTGTAAAATGAGGCCTACAATTAAACGCCTAACAGATGAAGCCTAGTCAGATGGATTTTTTTGTAGCAAAGGCTCATGTAGAGCCATTTGATTAAGCTGCTATGATCAATATTGGATTTACGAAAGGGCAAAATAGTAATTTTCATAATAGGGAAGACTTGGAAAAAAAGTTAATAGTTTATTATAAATAAGGGGAATTAGAGACCCATAATCATCAAAAATTAGTAAACAAATTGTGGGTGAGTTTATACTCATTTTTAGGAGACCTAAAGCTTCTCGAAGTGCTTAATTTATCTTTCTTTTACCATTTCTAGGGCTGTAATGTTTCTTTGTTCATTAATATTATAATATCATTTTGCTTTTGTCCTTTTAATATTTCATTCCCAAATTTACTATTTAATTCAAGTAGTCAGGCCATAGCACAAGCCCACATCAGTTTAGTCCTTTTTTTATTATTCCAAATTCACATGACAGATTAAAGTTCATCCAAACCCAAAAGCACTAGATTCCAAAGATCAACAACAGCAAATCATTTATCAGTCATGTATGAGATTCATCCTACACCTGATCCCCTATTTTCCGGCAAAATTTTATTTTCTTACAACATTAATATTATTTAGCTAATGTATTAATCAGTTAGATATCCGTTATTCAGTTAAAGTTTTTAGTACTTTCTAGAATCTTTTATGAGTTCATGTTCTATTTATGGAGTCATCCGTTACCAATAAAACACAAGCATTGATTAGTTAAATTTCAGAAATGTTTTGTTCATTCTTTGTTGCATCATAAACTCTTTTGAGGATTGAGAGTGAGTGAGAATCGCCCTTGCTTATGTAGAAAATAAGTCGCTCTAAAATGTGAATGAAATCACAGATTTTCTGTTAGCGTAGGTAGTTAGGAGCGTTGTTCTATCCTTCATTAAACCACACGCCATCTTCATTAATTTACCCCACGCGCCATCACCATCGCCATCTCCTTCTTCATAAACAAATCAATTTGATTCCTATTATTAAGCCTAGACCAGTTAAGTGAATATGTGTTTTCTTTTTCTAATAGCTCAATCAGAATATTAATAAATCATTCCTCCTTAAATTCATTCATCATAATAAAAATTCCTTCCCGAAATTTTCCAACATTCGTGAATCATAACTCAAAACATAATACAAAAACTTGTTCACCTATTCCAATCATACGACCAGAATATCCTTATGTAAACAACAGTAAATAGATCCATCTCCTAAAATATCATATCAAAATGCCTCCATCTTCCCTAACAACAAGCTTAAATATCATCAAACCCCCATTAAAATGCAAAATTTAAGCATTACAAAGCTTCAACCTCTGCAATTCTTTTCTTCGACATGTCCACACAAAGTCAAACCCAAAAATCTCAGATCAAAAACTTCAACATTGGTATTTAAAAAAAAATCAAAATCTTAATCCTAAAAGTGACGCAAGGTAGAAGTAATTCAAAAGCGTCAATCTTTCCTAATCCTTTTCCGCCCACCCTCGGGCCTCGAGTTTCCTCATAAATAACCAATTCTTTAATTTTCAATCCAAAAAGATCTGATCATGAGTCATAAAGCACAGATTTTCGAAACTTTAAACTCACCCAAAAGTGATGCAAAGTGAGAAGCAATTCAAAGCTTCGATCTTTGCTAATCTTTTCCACCCATCCTCATAAAACTACAACATTATCCTACCCTTATATTGCCATCACAAAAAGACCCCAAATTGCCCCTTCATTAATGAAAAGTCAAACAATAAGGAATCCTATTGTTGGTACTCAATCCTCACCAAGTAACTACACACTTAAATTTATTTGATCTCAGTCCTCTTCCTGATTTTCATCCATTCATTTTCACTTTCCTAATCAAACAAGTATCCCTTTCACCAAAATAATTAGGCTTTTCTGTTCTAACAGAATTTTCCTATTTTTAAGCAAACGTGTCCTGTTGCCGATTTCCTTAAAAAAGACCTTCCAAACTCTCTTATGAATGAATACATCTTTGCTCCCACCACCCTTATTTAAGGAACCTTTTATCAGTAGAGCTCAAATTTTTCTGTTTAGCTCAACCGATTGCAAGAGACCTTCCAAACTCCCTTATGAATGAAAGCTTTATTGTTCTAACTCCTCCAAAAAACTCTATTTTTCCTCAACATCTCTTGTTTAAGGATCAAGGATCTACAAACCCTAACCCTAGCCTTGTTCAACCCTTAGCCTCAAAAGCCATGGTAGCTCTCCTACATGGTAGACACAACCCGATTCACCAATCTTGGCATCTTACAAAAGGATTGGATGAAGAAAACACATCTCAAGCATTCAAGGTACTTAGGGTACTTGGAACGGGTGTAACGATATATGGGGAAGAATCTAATGATGGGCCGAAACCTAGAATGTATGTCGGCGGGGGGGAAGCAAACCATAACATTCATCTCACAAGGAAAATCAACAAATACGAGAGAGTGAAAGAATAGGTAAATCTAGAGGCTATTGTAGAAGCTTCATGAAAAAGGGGTGATTGTTTAAACCATAGGAAAAAAATTGTACATGTCATTGTGATAGCGAAAACGATTGCAATGTCGCAGAAGCGCCACGTCATATTTTATGAATTGTTTTCTAGAAGATATACGTAAATTAAAGCTTATAATAGACCTTTTAGAACCTAATTCAAACTAAAAAAAGATAATAATGGCTAATATGATGAAGATGAAATGAGAGATATTTGTTCGTGTTGGTTTAGTCATGTACAAAAGACCATAAGGAAACGTTAGAGCATTGAAGAGCTTAGAAGCTAAAAAGATAGACAAAACATGAGGTAAATAGCATGAGTGAAGAATAACAGTGAAAAATTGAACATACAGAAAGGAATGAATGAAGCAGGATATGTAGAATGTCAATGTCACATAAAGTATCAACTTTATTAGCAACAAATTTTCAATTTAATTTATTTTAGTTTATGGTGCAATCCACACTGTAAAATTAAGACTTTGAAATTATGTGGGTGGATAAGATATCCTTCTAGGCTGAAGTTGGGTTCAAAGTATTTTCTTAAGCAGTAAAGATAAAGGGCCCCTTGAATCAATAGAAACATAAAATTGGAAAACGAAAAAACGGAAGCCTACTTAAGTTGAATTGTCTATATTCGTAGATCATTATAGCAGTTCATCAAATGCAAAAAAGAGCAAACAAATGTTAAGTGTATCCAAACAAAGACATGTTTCCCCCTTGTTCTTTTTTTCTTGGGAGGAGCTTTCTTCCAATTATATGCTTTAGTAAGAATCTTCTAGTTTAGGGCAGCAATGTTTGCACTTGATAAGCCAATCATTAGTCATCATTATAAGGAGATCAGTGATGGCACTATATCTAATCACTTTCAAAACTATATTGTCAGAAAGTGCATTGATAGCATGAATCACCACTGAGCTCAAGAATCGGGAAATGGGAGAAAAACACAGTACACTGGGAAAAACAATCAAGAATGGAAAAATGGAAAAATGATTTACCTGAAACACATTTCTGTCACCAACTATAGCACCATTTACAAACTTTGTATTATCTCTTGTAATATTTGCCTGTGCGAACACCATACGATCAACACCAGTACCACTTAAAGTTGTTGGAGGCCCATCAGCACTAATTCCACCATTTGGCAAAATCCTCTGGCCAGTAGTGGCAATATGGCTGCTTTCATCCCGTGTTGTAATCTCTTCACATACAAGCCCATAAGTAAACTTACTCTGCCTTGTGTAATTCTACAAAAGCAACATCATTTTGTCACAAATATGAGCAGAAGAGACAATTTAAATAAGGCTAACTAAGTCAACATGAAAAGAAAAGATATATCAACCTCGGTAATATTTGCTTTCAGACCAGATCTATCAACCCAAATTGGAGGAACTTCATCCAGTCCTGGGCCACCGGTAAACACAGGACTCAGCTTTCTGCTATTGAAGCAGCTTGCTTTGAAAGTTCGGTTGCTAGGATTATATACACCATCAATATACGGATGCACATATTCAAACTTGAATGCAAGATCATCCTGAAAATCAGCTAGTAGTTAAAATCAGAAGAATCATATCACCAAGAAGTGGCATAAAAAAAATGGCCTTAACATCTTTCCTAACAAAAATACTGATCTCTTGAGACAGTTTAACAGTAATGACCAAAAACAATCACCGCACACAGATTAGTAAATCTAGGCATTAAGGAGCATAAGACAAAAGAGAGGAAGGACACGAGATAGTTTATCCTATGCCTATTCATCAAGCAGCCTTCATCCAAACAAAAGGTAGCTCTTTAATTAATCTTTAATCCTTATGAATAAGATAGCCTTAAGAGATCATATATCAAAAGTAAAATTACCTGTGGATTAAGGAAGTTACTGGTGGTTACTGAGCCAAGAAATGATCTATTAAGACCCTTGATGTTTCTGTGTTCAAAAGAGACAGTTCCGCCTGGCTGGAAGGAAGCCTGACAAATCACAGTTTTTACAAAAGAAGTCCAGTAAGATCATAATGCATACTATAATAGTGAGTGTTTGTAGGAAACAAAAATGAAACTTACCAGTGTAGGACGACCCTGACGACCAGGAACGATACTCCACTCTGTACTTACTTCAGCTGACTTTTGATCAAGTTCCTTAAGCTTAATCTCAACAATAATTCCTCCTTCATTCTTTTCGTCTGGGCGAGGATTCACTTCAATGTTTGAAAATAGTCCCAGAGAGTTTATATTTCTCAAAGCTTGCTTGCCTGCTTCTATATTAAAGACGTGACCCACTCTAAGCTACAAAATAGACACCACATCAAATTGATTATGCTTTAGTAAAACATAGCAATACTATATTACAACACACTTAAAACTTATGTTCATTCAACATAATATCACGTCAAAAGAAATAGAATGTCCAGTTAGTTCTCAGACGTCTTGAAATTGAGCCAGCAAAGAACAAACAGCAAGGTACACAACAGTTATCATAAGTTCATAACCTCAGAACATAACTATGAAATTGTGAAGCATCATAAGCTATTTCATCTACAGAAGATTTGTCTTTAGTCACCACATTGATCATAAAATTTACATACCTCATGAAACAAGAAAGTGCTCCATCTCGATAGTATGTAAAGAATTATAGTTTTTTGTTTTGGATTAAATAGACTACCGTAAAATGACTCATTAAATCATTCACACTTCTTAGTTATGTGAAGTTGCCAACGGTGTTTACAAGGGTGATCAAAAACAACCTCTTGTTTTAATAGGGTAAGATTGTGAACATCCGACCTCTTAAACCACGCCTACGTGGGAGCTTAATGGCATTAGGATAATGGAACAAAAGGTAACTGGAACATCGAGCAAGAAAAGAAGTTAATTTTCCATAGTCCAAAAACACGAAATCAAAGATTTGGGCATAGATCCACAATACCAATTATTCAATATCACATGTGAGTCGCGACCAAAGTCGATGACATACACAACTCAAGTCCTTTTTCTCTGTCAACATAATGTTAAAAAGAAGCATGGAAAATGATTTTTTAGCAAGAATATAATCAGAATACAGTAGAGAGATCATAGAAGAGAACACTAAACCAACAAAGATATTCAACAAACTTACTAGTTAATATTTGGCATTAAAAATTGAGTGAGCCAATAAAGTGAGGAAGCATTAATCTCTATTAATGCTCCCACTTTAAGTAACTCATCAAATCCATTTGGATAAGCCAATCATTTTTTTGTTGCTAATTTGCAATTTTAAACGACAAAGGGAAAGATAAGAAAACAACGCAAAAAAAAGGGCAAGAAAATGAGGGCAAGAATTTTAAAATTCGGAAATAGGATTTTGGTTTTCTCATGGAAGAAGTGAAGAATAGAAAAAGAAGAGAAAGTTTTAAAGTTTTTAAATCTCGAGTCTTGATGTGTGTTGAGCTTAGAATTTGGAAAAGAGGGGCGATAGTGCGGAGTGTAGACTGAAGTTTCGTGAACTTGTCCGACTTCACAACTTATCATGGATAATTGGATCTAGAGGATACGTTTTCTTTTATTTTACTCTACATGTCTTTATTATCTAAAATATTCTTTTCAGACATAAATTTATTATTTTAAAAAGAAATTTTTTATATATATAAATAATCTATTGATATTTGTTTGATTATATTTTCTTTTTTTATTTCACAATTTTTTTTCCCAGTAACAATAAAAACCCTAACTGACTCTAAATTGTACCAAAATTTAGAATACAACATTCCACGTCCCAAAACTCTTAATCCAAAGCTTTTCAATCCCACCTCAATTTAAAAACTGGTCAAGTGCACTTACAATCGTGTTGCTTATCCTAGTAAAATTGGTCCAAACTCTTAATTGTTAAACCCTATTCCATCGAATACGACAATGTCCTATTGTCCATCACCATCACCCTCCGTGGGAAAACCTTGCAAAGGAACCTTAGGTTATCAGACCATTGGATTCTCACCAATGGGACGCCTACATGAGCAAATAAATCGCCTAACTCATTACTTATTGCTAGAAGGGTAGGTTTGAGTAACCAACTAGGTAAAACAAATTCCTATGATCACATCTCAAGATCCTAAAACAAAAGCATAAATCTACTAGTGAAACATAATCGGCCATAAATCTTGTACAATAAAAAATATTTATTTTGCTACGTTTTCAACATTCTTATATATTTCCATTTATATTGCTCAAAAAAGTTGAAACTAAGAATATGCAAATCTTATGAATTATAAGTCTTGGTTTATATTTGCTTTGTATGCCTCTAATGATCATTTTCAAATTTTAATCTAGAAATTAGGAAACAACAATAATGCAATTGATATAAGGAAAAATTATATAAAACCACCTAATCTATAAACACTCTTTTTTAAAAACCCACCTTATATAAATCTTTTTGCAAAAAACCACCTTACATAATGCATTTCTTTGCAAAAGACTACCTGTTACTCTATTTCGTTAGTTGACCGGCATGTTTAACGTTTGACCAGCATGTGCTTTTGCAAAAACCACCTTACATAATACATTTCTTTGCAAAAGACTACCTGGTCGAACGTTAAACATGCCGGTCAACTGACGAAATAGAGTAACAGTAGTCTTTTGCAAAGAAATGTATAATGTAAGGTGGTTTTTTTGCAAAAAAATTTTATATAAGGTGGTTTTTTAAAAAAGAACTGTATAGATTTATGTTGGTTTTATATAATTTTTCCTTGATATAATTATTGTTAATTATAATGGACTAGAGTAAAAAGGATCATTAAATCCATGTGCACTTGTATTTATGTGAAGTTGCATATGGTGTTTGCTACCAAAGATCAATCGAAAACAACTTCTTTGTTATTGTTTTCACTAACAATGGTGGTAAGGTGTGTATATTGAGTCCCCCCAAACCTTATCCTAAGTGGAAGCCACTTAAAAGCATTGGGTAAAGCAATGTTGTTGATTTATGATCACAAGGAATCAAGGAAACAT